>APFE031666232.1:164667-254557 GCA_000404065.3 Pinus taeda
ATATTATTATTATGTACTCATTATTTTATTATCACGGTCAAATTTAACTCTAGAAATTAAAATTCACTATTATTATATGTAAATATTTTTATTTTTCACCTATTAATATATCTTCTATAATATTATGTATTTACCATATGAATAAAATTTTAATGATCATATATAGTATATTAAATTTACCATTAATATTAATATTAATCAGTAATATTTATTTAAATTTTAGAATAAGAATAAAGTTGAATATTATCCTAAACCCATTATTTTATCAACCTAAAATTTTCTTAAACCTAGACCTCGATAAAACTAAAGACACTATTATTTTTATTTATGTATTTAATTTAATTCCTTAATTAATATTAAAATCAATATTATGCTAAACTAATGAAACTATTATCAGGTATAATATCAACTCTTGGCTAATATTATTAATCATATTATTATATACCCAAAGTTTCATTATGAAGGTCAGATCTTAAAATAGTGATTATTTTATTCATCATTTTTTTCATATAGCTATACCATCATTTTGTTTTGCACAAAAAATTATATGTCTAGAATGATGGCTTGCATTGTACATTTTTTTAGATGCAAGAGTGCCACTCCTTATTAATTATTTAGAAAGACTGTCTCCAGGGGGCAGCCCATTAGCTAATGATTCCACTAATAACCGGTTTGATTTAGACATCAATCGTGAATTGAATCCACTATCGAAAGAAGACTAGATTTTCACATGGTCTATTTATTTTTGTCTTCTTCCATTCAAACAAATACAATTTGGTATTTATTGTTAAAGATGGATCTAGGGTCTTTTTTGGTCCATGAACAAATATATAGTGTATTTGCCTAAAGTTCAATAAGGAACTACCCATAAGGCCAAATTTCGTAACAATCGATTGAGTCTAAGTCAATGCTAAAAGAACCCTTGCAATGATTAATGTAATAAGAGGCATGTGTGTAACATTAAGTCAATAATGGTGTAAACTTAATATAAATATCCTTTCACTTCAAAGCAATGATGTAAACTTGGTCAAGGGTTTTAGGGAGGGTGAAGGTTTGTTATTGTTCTCACTTTATGAAGCTCAAGTGTACTACAATTAGTGATATTAATACAAGTTAATTGTTTCAAACTAGTTGATTGTGAGGATATGTTGTATATCATTGAATGGACTGGTTGTATTGCCTACATTATGTGATGAGAAAGGTGGTGTATATAAAGCATGGCTAAATATAATAGAACCTTCAAATGTTGCAAACATGTTCAAAAAACTAGTATTTAGAGGTTGGGGGATTCCTTAATGTTAAAATGAAGTTGTTCACTAAATCTCGTTTCATGTGGTTGCAACCTGCATGTGGATTTTGATGTTGGACATCAGGTAGTTACTAGTGTGCTTAAAGGATTTCCTTTTCCTAGTTTGTATGTTTGGGAAAGTAAATTATAGGATTGTAAAGCGCTAAAGCTTGGGGTGTTGTTTGAATCATTCATGCAAGTTGACTAGTGAGTTACAACAGTTGAGCCCCTCATTAATTAACACTTGGTGGATTGGACCACCAAACCATCACATGGAATAGAGTAGAGGGTGAATGGAGCCAAGCTATCTTTAGAAACGCCTTGATCTATAAGTTTTCCTTCAGGGAAGGCACCATCATAGTATTCTCCAATCATAATATGGATGCAAATTTTTTTTTATAAAGGCATGCCACCTGAAGAATCAAAACAACTAGTGGGTGGAGTGGCAACATGCTTACCTCAGGGTTGCATGACAATGGCAGTAGCTGAAGAGTTCATCCCACTGACCCTTTTTACCAATTTCTAAATAGTATAATCCTCAATAACAGGGGATCTTGTAGGCGTTGTCCAACCACTATATTATATCGATAAGAGACTCCCATTTGCAATACAATTATACCAAAGCAATGATTGCCAAAAAATACCTCAATGATTTCTCTTCACAACTAAAAGACACATTGTATTGAATTCATTCATTTCTTGCTATTTTGTCATCTATTATTTGTATTTCACATCAATTTCATTCCTCAACCACAATATGCATGGATTATGGTACCCATTTTCAATGATTATGCAACCATATAAATTGGGGTTCAAATTCTCAACATAATTTTATTAATAAAGGACACACAGATGTAAACAATAATAATTATCCTTGACATTTAAATACAAAAATATTATGACATTCAATATAGTAGAACAAGGTAGATTAGTATAACAAACTTTTAGAATGATTATATACATCCTTTAAGATATATTATATCCATATTACTCTTGGCCTCCACGAAGCAATATAGGCTTCATGCCAAGCTTGTAACTAATGCATTCTGGTCCACCTCTTTTTGCAAGCAATGTGACTTCTACATATGCATAGGAGACATTGCTCAATTGAATCTAATGCTCTATTAGATGCATAACAACCTTTAAAGAGAACATTGAAATGGTTGTTTATCTCCGCATCTATAAAGGATAAAATGGTGACTCTATAGACCAAGAAGTTGCTTTTAATATAAAACCACTACAAGTGATACTAGCATGTGTTTCTGAGCATTTATCTGAATATGTGGGATCAACATTTGAAATTTCACTAATCATTAAGTAATTTTCAACCTTAATATTGAGAATGTATGGAAAATATCATAATATTTGGTTCCATGTTGAGTTTTTGTCTTGATGATTGCAAGAGGTAGGTGCTACCAATTCTGTGGCATTTAAGGAATTTATTTTTCATACAAGCTAAAACAATGTCAGTATCCTCGTGGAATGACAGTTTGGAAGTTTCAAATATCCACTCTTGACATACTGGAAGACCTTTTCATGATCTTGGCTAGTTAAATCTGTGTGCTTATGATATACTTAGATTGGAGTAATGTCTTCAGCATGAAGGAAATCGGTTCTAGATTCTTGAAGACAAGGAAAAAACTATCTACCAAAAGCAATAACCTTGGTATGTAGGTGTTACTTGAGAAAGATTCTATCCATGAAAAATTATTTCAAGAAGCTTCTAGCTCTGCAAAAATAGTGAATACATTCTCAACAATCATTAGGTTGGAAATTTTCCACTGGATGTTATTTGATTAATGCAATAGCTAATGGCACAACATGGATTGAAAAAGGTGTGGATACAATTTTTCAAAAGAAAACATGTGCCTAAGAAAGCTAGAGTGAATCCCTCATTGGTTGATATGTGTTTGTCACTCACATTCCCTAATACAGACCTACCAAAACAACATCGCTATATCATCCCGTGGAGTGAATATTTCATGAGGGATAGAACATAACAACATTATGTTCTCCGACATGGTACCAAAGGATAATTTCAGAGTTAATGGGAAATACCTATTTCAGTCCTATGCAAGATTGGATGGACAGATCTTGTAGTAGCTTATGCCAATACCTACATGTGTTTGAACATTGAAGGTATCGTTGATTTGCAATTATCCAAGTTCCTGTTCAACCCAACAGTGATAAATAACCCAACCTATGAACAATGGAATGTTGATGTTTCATTATAGCGCATGATGACTAAGCACAAGGGAAGAAAACATTGTATTAATGAAGTTCTAAGGTTGCTACAGTGGCTCATTGATTTCATGTAGCACCCTCATTTTTCACGTGCCTTTATTACATAAACTCGTGAAAAATGGACTCTAAATTTATAACGTACAGGATCTCCCGAGTCTCCTTAACCTACATATCAGGATTCATATCCCTCCAATTCTAACTTCATTTTATTTATGACTTTGTAGACTCTTTTATTTACTGCCAGATCTTTGGTAACTTGGCTAATAGAAAACGTTGTGTTGTAAAATTCAGTGACTACGTAGCTCAAAAGAGTCACCCTTCTTATGAATTATGTAAATAGAACCCACTAACCATTAGAGCCACCACTTCCACAAATTTTTCCAATACTTGAATGCATCTTGGACCATTTGCAAAGACTTGTGAAGGTAACAAAATCCTTAGAAAATTGTCCCATATGACATTAACTTCAACTTCAAAATATGATATTTTTGGGGCTGGCACTTTGTTAAAAAAATCATCCAAATGACAACACAAATACTCTTCTTCTTCAACATTGTGCTTTCATATATGAAAATGGGCCTATATAGCAATATGCTTAGAGCCATTTTGACTGACTGTGAAAATTTTACTTTGTTGTGATAATATCACTGTGACATAGAAATGCATTATTGCCTACTTAAAAGGCCAAAAATAAAACCTTATTAATTTCAATTGTTTAAACGTTGAACTTACAAATTAAGCAATTTAAGGATCTTGAATTTTTAATGGAACAAATACCACATGATATATGATCACATTCCCTTGGTGGTGATCACTTTGACTTGAGAGACTCAACAAGATGTGGATGCCAAGCTTACAATGAATTCATATTTGCTATTGGTGATAGAATAAATATGTTCCGGTATCTAAAAAATAATTTTACAACCAATGCCCCCTTATAGATTGTATTTTAAAATAAGTGAACCAAATAGAAATAAATAAATTGGAATAATGCCTCCCACAAAACTTCCTATTTGTAATTTTAAACTCCTGTTTATTAGAGGAAGGAAATAATCTTCAAGGCCTGTAGATTTTATGTATGAAGCCTCATTTAAAGGGACCACATTGTTGGCCTCTGGAGTTCTCTATGCATAATTGATTTGTTAGCCTCTATTGTCTTTTAATATACTAGGAGGGTCTGCATGTTTTCATGTATTTGCTTCAATTCAAATTTATTATTGGTGTGCTTATATGTAGGTAAGAGAAACATATGCCCATATAATATGATTCTTATTGATGCAAAAAGTTCCAGGAATACCAAATTTCTGAATAATTTCTAAAATTTTGTCCACCTATGATTTGAATAATTACTTTTTTCAAAATTTTGTCCACCTATGTACATTTTGTATGTTCTAATTTTAGAGTCCATTTTTCAACAATTTATGCAATAAAGGCACTTGCAAAATGAGGGTGCTACCTAAAATCAATGAGCTAGTGCAATGACCTTAGAACTTCATCAATACAATGGTTTCTTCCCTTATGCTTAGTCATCATGCAAAATAATGAAACATCAAAATTCCATTGTTCATAGGTCGGGTACTCTATCACTGTTGGGCTGACCAAGAATTTGGATACTTGGAAATCGATGATACCTACAATGTTCAAACGCATGTAGGTATTGACATAAGTTGCTATAGGATCTGTCCATCCAATCTGCATAGGACTGAAATAATTATTGCTCGTTAAATCTGAAAATTGTCCTTTGCTACCACGTGGAAGAACATAATGTTGTTATGTTTTGTCCCTCATGAAATATTTGCTCCACCGGATGATATCGCGATGTTGTTTTGGTAGGTCTCTATTAGGGAATGTGAGTGACAAACACATATCAACCAATGGGGGATTCGTTCATCCTTTCTTAGGCACATGATTTCTTTGTAAATAAACTCTAAATTTTTTTCCACCTATGTTTTGAATAATTCATGCCTTTACTGCATAAACTCTTGAAAAATGGTCATCACATGGTCTCAGAAATGATGGCAATAATACCTTTAATTTAGACTTGAACAAATCCTTTGTCTTTTTATTTTGGTCTTTATTTTTGCTTTTGTAGTCATATTGATATGATCTATTTTTTAATACAACAAATCAAGAGTGCCCATTGAACTTTCGTATGAAGGAGGGGTAATATTTTACCATTCCCAATATATTATTGCTTTGTTTACAATTCTTAATCTCCCCCCACTTTGTACTTTTATATGATATAGTACTGGCAAGAACATTAGTCCCCATTCCTTGTACCCTTATGCTGCTTTTGCACAACAATATCTAGGATTTATTCCGAGTCTATAGAGTTATTGTACATTTAAAGAGACCCTTCTTGGGCTTTTGCATCATGTAAAAATGTTAAGTATTGAGTCAAATATGAATTATGTAACCTCCACACCATGACGGCCTAAGGGAAGATAAAGTCAGCCTAAGGACCCTATTCGACCCCACAAGAAGCCTATAAAAGGAAGGTCACTGAATTCATTTGGAGCATCATTCTCTCATCAAGTTTGAATTCTCTTGTAGCTTGGAAGAAGTATGAAAATCTCTTGTTGTTGAGTAGAAGTGCAAAGTTGTCTTTTAGTTGGGAAAATATGAGATTTTGTTGCCGGAAAGCCAAAGTAAATGTGAGTTAGCGGAAGTCTAAGGAGAGAAAGAAAAACGAAATTTTGGTGTTTCTCTTTCTCTATTTCCTGTCTTGGGTTGGGAGATTGAAATCCTCTAAGTTTCACTATTGCCGAAAGCTACCAGTTATCATAAGCTGCTACCTAGTCTAAGTTGCTGGAAAGAGGCCGCAATTCTAGGAGGTTGACTTGGTGTGGATGGAAGGTCTGGTCTTGGTCTAGGGTGAAGAGTCGCAAAGAATACTATTGAAAGGAAGAATTACCTTGACCGGTTTTTCCCCTCGAGGGGGGTTTTGCCCTAAAATGCGCCTACATCTAGTGTCTATTATTTTATGTGCTGCTGCTTTTGGTAATTTCTTGATGAACTAAAGAAAGAAGATATAAAATATTGTAATAATAAGAAACATCACAAGTAGTTATCAAGATCAAGAAAACCTTTACTACCTTTCTGATTTTCTAACAATAGGGAGATCTAAGGTAAGGTCCATATTGTTATATTCACTCTTTTCTCTATGTATTGTCTCTTTTCCCTTTCCCGAGTTAATGAAGAAAATAGACACGTGTTTCCGACTATTTTCTAAGTACTTCAAATTCTTATTAGTTTGTTGTTAGTACTTTCCAGTTAGCTTATGAATTTTCAAATCTCGAATAAAGAAGTGGTTTAGTGAGTTCCTTTAAGTTTCAACTTCCTAGGGTTCATAGTTACAGATCTGTTTACCATATAGTGAAAATGTTAGAAATGCCACCCTTCAATTCATGATTTTCCCAGATAAGAAGTTATGTTTATATTGTACAAAGCCATTTTTGAATCTATCAACATTTCTGAAAGATAATAAAATTTGTGTGGTATCACATTTCAATTTATCACAATGATTTCAGTTCACCATTAATTTTAACCTAGAGGATGAACTAAATCTACAATAAAGCATAAGTTTTCCTCATAGAAATTTTTTCCAAGTTGACTAATGATACAATAGATGCTTCATCTTTTTTACTCGCTGTTTGGGCTTCAAAATGTCATACAAATATCACTCATTACCATACATTTTTCACCTATGCTTCCATTATATCACTTATTATTCACCACCATGTCACTTCATTTTCCCTATTGTTCACCATTAATGGGTCTCATTTATATCTTCCAAATATTATTTATTTTTAAGCATTTTTAAGAGAAATTCTTGATTAAATATTAGAAAATAATATATTTTACTTTATATATGGAAAGTGGGTTGTTTTTGTGACATGTGTAGGTGCCAAGGAAGCTTCCAAGACACCTTTATGTGGCCTTGAATGATCAAATTCGAGTTTGAAGAGATAAACCTCATGGAGAAAATCAAGGACAAAAAGGGGTTAGAATTTGAAGAGATAAACCTCATGGACAAAATCAAGGACAAAAAGGGGTTAGAATTTAAAGAGATAAACATCATGGAGAAAATCAAGAACAAAAAGGGGTTAGAATTTGAAGACATAAACCTCATGGAGAAAATCAAGGACAAAAAGGGGTTATGTGTCTAGATGGTTGAGAGATTTATGGAACTAAAGAGAGATTAGTGGATGATCATTATGAGTTCGTTACTCATCCCATCGTATAAATAGGAGTACAATCTCCTCCATTTGTAATATCGGAGAATCTTCATTTGTAATCTTAGAGTTCCATTTGTAATCTTAGAGTTGGTTTGTAATGGAGATTTTGAAATAAAGGATCATACTTCAATTTTGCTTCTACATCTGAGTCTCCATTGAAGTGGTGTGCTTGTGGAGTTATGGAGGGGCCCCATGGCCTCACTTGCATGCTTATTTGTTTATTTTAGGTATAATTTATTTTATGTTTTTGTTTGATTTCAACTTTCAAGTTTTGTTAAATGTTCTAATATTGGAAGAATCTTATTTGAAAATGTTCTTGTAAGAGAACTGTAAGATCTCATACAATTATTAGATCTAGGTTTATTTCATTTCAGCTTTTAATTTCTTATTAGATGTTCTAATATTGAAAGAGATCTTAATGAATATGTTCTTGTAAGGGAACTTTAAGATCTTGGAAAAATTAGGAATCTTTCTAGATCTATATATTTTAGATAAGCACTTCTAAGTTTACCTTCCCGGGTTGAAATTAAATTAAACTCTAATTTGCATCCGCATTTTAGGCCCAACACTAGCTTTCTCAAAATAAAGTGGCATCAACATGTTTACATTTAGATATTGGATGCCAAATCTTATATGTCTGCGTTGAATAAGAGAGATTACAGAATCTCAAATGGGAAGAAATGACGAGAACAAATGAAAGCAAAATTACATTGAAACTTTTGTTTCTCTAGCACCATTATCACAGATATAAGGCTTAGTCATTTTTTAAAGGAGTGGAGAATAAGGTCCTTCACTTAGAACAAATCAGAGAAAAATACCTAGTTCTTACATAGTAATTCAAGTATTGAATAAGTATGCTTCTCTTGAACTACAAAACTGGATGTTGGGACAGAGCAATGATTGAAACTTGAGTCATGACCAAGGATGTTTCCCCTCATCAAGGTTTGAGCGAATCTTGTGATATTCTTGTCAACATTGGTAAAGTTATTTTCTTGAACTAGTGGCAATGCCAAGAAGGGTAAACAATAATAACTACTTTAGAAGCTTACACATTCACATTGATAACTCTGCCTTCTGCCTTGCACTAAATCTCATCGGCCTTAATATAGTGCCTCCCAAGAAACAGATAACTAAAACATTTATCAAATCAGAAAGGTAGTAAAGATTCACGATCTTGATCATCCATGTGTCTTTATCAACTAGCCTTACCATCAACCAAATTTTTACCTAATTTGAGAGTAGATAAGTGCTAAATTTTATCCTTAGATATTTTAATAAAATAAAGCATGGTACAAATAGAAGGAATAAAAGATCATCCTAAAGAAAGAAACAAAAACAGGTTAGGCATAATGTTAAAACCACTTTAAATATATATAGAAACTTCACCACTACATCTAACAAAAGAAATCAAATAAAAACCAAACATTTTGTTTAAAGCATTTTTTTTGTGTGGAAGTGCTTTGAAAAACATGACCTATAGAGCTGCACCATAAAGAGCAGATTTCTTTTGCCTTAAGTGTTTGGATTGGGGCTTATGTATTCACCCCGCTCCCAATATTTTAACCCAGTCTCGTCCCTTTGATTTTCACACAATTCAGGTGGGGCATACCATACTAAGAATGGAACCCTGATGGATGCCTCTATTGACCTCAATGGTGAACCAATGCACCATTGGCATTTAAAGTAGTTGTCAAGGAAAATAATTTCAAAAGATAAAGTTGTTAGTAAAAGATAGAGTTTAAGATGACAAAATATGAAGATGCCTATATTAGATTTCAAGCTATAGTACTTAAATTTTCATATCATAAAGTATGTCTTAAATGTTAAAAACAAAAACAAGTCACAAATCAATTTAGTCGATACAGTAACCGCCACCATCCCTATTAGAATGAGGTTCATAAATTAGTAAGTTCCTATTCTTGTAGCCATCCATAAGAAACCTTGAAACATTTTTCTGTGCATGAGCTCATGTGCATGCATATAGTAGCTCATAATATCATAGGAACATGTGATGGATTAAGGGATAAACCTTGACGGGTGCAACTATCACCATGGTTGGATAGTCACCATCCCATCCACGACACAAGGAGTAAAGGTTGTTTTTAAAACTAGAAGATGTTATTCACCCATATATTCTGCAATTCCATATGGTATTATTTGATTAGTAATAGAGTCTTTGAGGGGAGGTTTACACACTTAAATAAATAAAAACTTTATAGATATAAAGATTTAATGCATATGGTTAAAATTATATGTTGTCCTTCAACTCCTATTATGTTAGAGGCCTTATCAAATCTCTAGTTACATGATAATAACATAAACAAACTTAGAGTGTAAGAACCCAGAAATAGATATATATGCAAGATCTCATTGACTATCATCATATCAGTCAGAAAGATAAATAGTTGTTGATATCATTATCAAAGGATAAAGCAACTAAAAGACAAGAATGGAAAAATCATTGGAGATATTACCCTTGTTGGTTTGTTTAAAATGTGGCAGAGAAATATCTCTTTCTCTTATGCCTTCAACATGCAAACTATAGCCCCAATAGAGCTCTCCCACACATCAAAACGTTGAGGAGATTATTCTTCACTAGCTAGAGCTTGGTCCATCTCAAAGGTTTAAATTTCAACCACAGTTTACTACCGACCATACCTTCAATCACTAGGTACGCACAAAGCATTATCCAACTGAAAATCAATGGAAAACAGGAAAGGAAAAAAGGTCATGGAAACAAACAACAATGAAGGAGGAATAATGGAAATAGGTCCATGATTCTAGAGTTGTCCTCTCATTATGTACATCATAAGCCTTTACTCTCAAGTAGGGTCAAAAGTGATGGCTAGTTTGATATCTTTGAGATTAATTCTTCCCCATCCCAAATCATGTTAACACAAATCAATGTTCCCTAATGGGTAAATTAGAAATTAAGCACGTGTGAGCTACTACGTGTACAAAGAAGGAAATGTGAGGAGAACAACCATACGATAACAATGTTACAA
This sequence comes from Pinus taeda, assembly GCA_000404065.3. Classification (NCBI taxonomy): domain Eukaryota; kingdom Viridiplantae; phylum Streptophyta; class Pinopsida; order Pinales; family Pinaceae; genus Pinus; species Pinus taeda. The sequence goes on from APFE031666232.1 coordinate 175,443, forward strand.
AGTCTCCAAGGTGACAAAATATCACAGTCAAAAGGGACATGCATGACCAGGGTGTTTTCTGCAATTAGATCAACCTCACCATGGGCAAAAGGTAGTGGATTGATAGAGATGCCAACAAATGAGAAAACTACACCTAGTCGAGAATTAGAGTTTGATATACGGTAAATAAAATGATGAATTATGAATAGATTCTTGTTTCATTGTCTTTTCTTATGTAGAACTTTTGTTAAATAAAAATATCTACTCCAAAGGGCATGGTTATTAGAGTGTATGTGATTATAATTTTACTTGAATTTTATTTTCATTGTGAATGAAATAGATATGATGTCTTTAAAATTTCCAATTCCTTCGATGCATCTTCTAGTTATTTTTCTATTTGCTTGTCACTATAATAAAATAAAATCAAGGAAGACATCTCCACCATATAATGTATTATTGCACAATGACAATCATAACAAACGAGAGTATGATGTGCAAGTTTTGAGGGAGGTTAGGCCAGGAAAGACCCTTGATATTGTTGTTAATATCCTACAAAAATCCCATTACAATGGCCTCACATTTGTAATTATTTGCGCTCATATTGATGTTGAAGAACACTATACACAACTTCAAGGAAATAACTTAGTTCCCTTGAGCCTGCCAATGATGGTTGTTGAAGATTTCAATCATATTGACTTGTTAAGAGTATTTCATACTATGATTAGGGTAGAGTTGTAGCTATGGAAATCAATTTTAGTCATATAAGTACAATATGTAAAATTAACTATAGGAATCTTAGAATGCAGTCCCTTGAAAATAAAATGTTAAAACATCTATAATTTTGAATGCACATCTGTCGCTCTCTGTAAATGAAATGAACCAAAGCAAAGAGATCACACTACTTGTGGTAGTTCAAGAACTTGTATTATGAAGGAAATGATAGAGAATATTTTATGTCTTCTTTTAGTTTGCATGGATAATTTTTTTGTAGTGCATATCCTTGTTTGCAATTCATGGAAACTTGTCTTTAGTTGTATTTTCTAAATTGCAAGATAATTATTTGCCCTTGCAGATCATTTTGGTGACTTGGTCAAGTGTCTAGAATCAATCTTACTTCTATGATTCTATCTAGTTAATCATTCCACATTTTTATGTTGCTTTGCACCTTTAACGAGGTTGAAGGGGCAAACATAATCTAAAAAGCTTTGCAGGTAAGAGAGACATATCTATTTTGTATGTATTTTTCTTGTTTTGATGATTTGATATGCATGTTTCTTTTTTGTATATTTTGTTATATAAAGCACGAAGAGTACTTAGGTTAAATGAGAGGTAGCATCACATGATTTTGAGGGGTTAAATGTCTTAACACATTTCACAAATTTTTCAAAGTGGATATGCCACTATGGTAATAGTTGAAATTATCCTAGACATCACAAATATGACCACTGTGAGCCAAAGAGGGCGACAAGGCACAACACAAGGTATGGCACTGAAGCCGCTAAGGATGTTAATTCCAGACTGAGGAAAGATATAATCACATCCACTTGGGATTATGCACCCTAAAGCCAACTTCTAAATTGGCAAGGCTCTAGAAAAATACATTCATATCTGGATGTAAGACCCCCTTATTGATATCTAAGTATACCAGAACTTATTGCTTTCAATGCTCAAACCTCAAACAGAGAAAATATTCATGAGCACTGTGTGAGTTAGACATTGAGGATAATGAATGACTTTTGCAATCATTTAATGTAACAATCATGGTGAAAATTCCATGTAATAAAAGTAAATAAAAGAAACATAATAACCATGGATGATGGGACACTTATTCCAAGCTGAATGTTGGGCAAAATCCTAGTGATGGGGATTACTTGCGATTGTTTATGGCTAAGGAAATTGGAAAAGGCAATGGCTAAGGTTTTGGAAAGGAAAAATGACATTTTTGCACATTTATTTATGAGAATAATGGAAATTAGGAGAAAAGGGAGGTGAAAAAGTTACAGGTTGCATGTGAGGAGAAAATTTAAGGAAAATAATGGAAAATGAAGAAAATAGAGGCCTCACTCATAAAAAGGCTTATGAGGATCAATTGACAGCCTTTTGTCAGTTCTGTTTTGGAGCTCTCTCATTATTCTCTCTCTCATACTCTTGGAGACTTAGATTTTTCTTGGAGCACTCCTGGAGGGTGTGGCATACTTGGATTCTTGGAGCAAGAAGGCAAAGGAAGAGTTGGAAAGCACAAGAAGGCATCGGGATCAGTAGCTACATCGGATTTACTTACAGGTACCAAGTTGCATGTGTGTTTCCTTCACTAGTTTTGGCATGAATGACATATGCATGTGGTTTTTTGGTTGTGAGCTGTCATTGGCATGGAGGATGGTCGAGATTGACACTAGATTTCCTAGCCTTGCCATTTCCTGGATATTCGTGGAGTTTGTGGGTTTATTCCCTTGTTTTGTTTTTGGTTGGTTCTCATGTTTCCTTAGCTTGGGTTGAGTTACTAGTTCTTGGATCCTTGGTTGGACAAATTCTCTGGAGCCCTTTAACTACTTGGGTTGAGTTACTAGTCCCATAGCCTTGGTTGGAAAAATCTGCTTTGCAGCCCTTGGTGGGTTGAGTTACTAGTTTCGTAGCGTTGGTTGGAAAAACGCTCTTGAGCTCAGCGATAGTTGTGGGTTGAGTTACTAGTCCTGGAACCTTAGTTGGAACAAATGCTCTGGAGCCCTGGATGACTAGGATAGAGATGAATCTGATGATGGTTTTGTGATGTCCGACAATGAGGTGGGATCACTATTTGATGGGTTGAGGTGGATGGCCTCTGAAAGCTCTGGATGGTTTTCGATTGATGTGTTCTATGAAATCCCACATTCATGCGTGGAATATGGCACAGGGGGTGAATGGATGAAGAGAGATTTGGATCAACCATTCTACGGTCAGGTGGAACATGGAAGTCCCATCCCGAGTTTGGATTTTGTAGGTTTTAACCACGTACAGAAATTACCTGCATACGAATTCTAAAACACAAAATATAAACAATAGAGAGAGAATAACACATAAAACAAATATACACAAAGATTTTTCCCTGGATCCCAAAACTGGGACTACCAGTTTGATTTTTTATTATGTTCCTTTCAATGCTACAATACATATATATACATGCCGAAGCATCCAATACCATGGACCGAAAACCATCGCACCCAAAACCATGTGTGAAAAACCATGCACAAAACCATAGGTAGGTCCGCCCACCTAATATAGGGTCCCAAAAATTTTCCCCGGGGTGCTAACCTAGACCTCGTAGAGGGGGGCTAACTGCCCCCCTCAAACGCCTTGTGACCCCCTACTATGCAATCAGTGCAACGGGGGGCTCCACCCCCACCCCCCCCCCCCCCCCCCCCCCCCAAAACCCCCCTTGGTTAATTAGGGCAGCTAGTCATGGAAAGAATTATAACACAACCCAAAGATTTTGTTACCATTAATGAAAGGGTATTTCTCCTTGTATTTCTATGAGTATTTTGATGGATTATATGTGGTCTACATGGCCGTACTTTCATGAGTATTTATGTTTCTATTATGTATGTGTTTTATGACAACAGTTATATATGGCTTTCATCATGTTTTTACTTGTAATTGAATGATCAATGTATCTATGACCTAATTGATGGAATGGTAGTTGTTGTGTTGAGACATAAATGGTTCTTAGTGATTCTCAACTAAGTATGAGACCCCTATGCTCAGAACTGTTAATTGCACCTATAGATTACACATTTGCAATATGTTTTACGATATGTCTATCATGGCTAGTAGGGGTCTAGTCAATGTCTTGAACAAGTATTTGCTTTAGTTCTATCATTTCCATGTCATTTTATTGATTTGAAGGGATGGTTCAATTCTAGGCAGTGACCTAGGCTCTAGGCTTAAAAAAGTGGCAAAATTCTAGAGTCGTTGGCATAAAACTAACAGTTTTGGTCTCTGGTCGCTAGAAGGCAAGCTCGTGAGAGAAACTTTGGGTTTTTGGTCACTGTCATGCCTATAGCATGGGAGTGACTAAGCCTTAATTTGTCTGAAATATCAGTGGGACCCAAAGGAAAGTTGTCTAAAGTATTGGATTGGTTCCTAAGGGTCCTAAAGCTGATGATTAATGTTTTTCTGGTGTGTTTCTATCGGTTCCACTTCCTTAACATGACTTAGGAGGTCGAATCATATCATAGTGGACTTTCGTTGCATGTTTACCCTGACTGGTTGGTTGCTTGGGTAGATGTGGGAGGAGGGTGTTACAAGGTGGTACCAAAGCATGGTTCACCCCTCGGGTTGGGTGGGTTGTGTATGGGCCATGCATGCATGTCAGTTGCATGTGTGTCCTCACACTTGTATTCCATGTGATTGTTGCATTTGCATGGTGTTGTTCATGGTTGTAGTGATGTCATCATGTGAAATTTGAGGTTATTATTGTGGAATGCATCATTGTGAGTGTATGACTGGTTACATGTCGATTTATGTCTCTTACATGTATCGTTGTAGTATGCTTGATTACATTCTTGTATGCTTGGTTGCATGTATCATTCTTGCAGGTTGATTTCAAGTATCATTCACTCATGCTTGATCATATGTGCTTATGCATACGTGTAGTTGGTTACATATTGCTTATGCATGTTCATGTTTTCATTTAGTGAAGTGTACAATGATGTAGTGGTTTTTGTCATGCATTAGGTCATGGTATGTGTTGTTGTTAAGGTCATGCATTGATGATTGGACCCTAGCTAGAATGATGGTTGCATGGTCATATTCTTATGTATTAAGTTTCTATATGCTGTCACGATTATGTATACATGTATCAAGTTGATTTTTTGATCTTGTAGGCAAGTTATCCTCCCCGGGCTATGCTAGGGTATGTTGATTTATTGTGATTTGGTTTAGCTAACATGACGTACCTTACAGGAAGAAATATCAAAAGGCTAGCAAGATGGTTGACTACAAAGACTCTCCCTATAAATCCAAAGAGTAGTATGGTGTTGGGAACTCTTCTGATTTTGCAGTTACACTGAGAAGCTTAAACGAAGAAATAAGGTGTTGTAAGGCAGATAACGACATAATCATGCAGGCACATGAGAAACAAGCAGAGGTAAATGTAATGATACTTCAATGTTTGTCATATTTGCAGTGACAGGGACCACTTCGGATCAACTATGAGCAGGAGGATAGAACTAATGGGGCATATGGTAGTTGGTCACATGCTGGCCACAGATCTTATAGAGATGACACAATTAGAAACAACAGATTTTTGGACACCCTGGATAGGAGAGGGAATATACACATGTATTATTCTAGTTTTGATTCAGACATGCATCATGATCGTCATAGTTATCATCCTTATAGGAGGAGTGGTAAAGGATATTTTTCAAATGAGTTTAAGAAAGCAAAGCCACCTACATTTGATGGAGAGATGAAGAAACCACATGATGTAGAGGCATGGTTTCTTGGCATGCCGAAATTCTTCAGGTTGCATGACTATTCAGAGAACATGAAAGCTAGAGAGGCTACATTTAGTCTCAAAGGTAAAACAGACATTTGTTGGGAAGATGTGAAGAATGTCAGATGTATTCATGAGGAGGATTTGACTTGGAGTGAGTTTGAGTGGTTATTCAAGAAGAAGTATTTTTTCTGAAAGATACTCCAATGATAGGTTGTAGGAATTTTATGAGCTAAAGATGGGATCCATGACAGATGATGAGTACACTAGCATATTCTTGGAGTTGTTGAGGTATGTGCCTTATCTCACGGAGGAGAAGGCCAAGATTTAGAGATTCGTTAGTGGATTACCTGTTGCATTCAAGGATAGGATGGATTTCGATGAGCCTAAATCATTGGAGGAGGTAATTTGAAAGCTAAAGCATCACTATGAACAATTGAAGTACAAAACTGAGATGAAACCAAACTGGAGAGGCAATGCAAAGAACAAGGGAAAATGGGACAGAAAGCGAGTAAGACCACAACATTCGTGTGACAAGGAGAATGTTGCACCACCTAAGAGGTCCAATGCATCAGATAAAGGACAGGGACACAGATATAAAGAGAAGAATAAGGATCTTGTGTGGCGTTGGACTCATGGAGGAGATCATCGTAGGAGGGATTGTCCAGAATACCAGAGTGGTAGGCCTAAGATATACAGTGTGCGGGAGGCACAAACTGTTGGAGTTGTTAGTTAGAGTATTCTACGTATCTATGCAAAATTGGATAACAAACAGGAAGAGCATTAGGCATCTATAATTGAGATGGACAGTAAGCTTTGTGATCAAGTTATTTCTATTTTGATTAACCCTTGATCTAATTATAGCTATGTTAGTCCTGACTTGGTGGATAAGTGTGGTTTGAATAAAGAATTGCATGCAGAGTCTTAGTTAGTGCAGTTGGCTACAAGTACGAAGAAGCGATTTCATCATTGGGTGAGTGCTTGTGCATTTGATTTGAATGGTATGCCTACAACAACACATTTGAATGTATTACCGTTGCATTCATACAATATGTTGTTGGGAATGGATTGGTTGTAACTACATAGAACCAAGGTAGACTATTATGATAAAGACATTGAGTGTGTGGATGACAATGGGAAACCAAGAATCTAATAGGGTAAGAAGAAAGCTACATCAGTTAGGATGGTGAAAACTATGCAAGAAAAGCATAGCCGCAAGAAAGGGTGTAAGTTATTTGTAGTGCACATTTCTAGTGATAAAGGTAAGGAAGTTGAGGATGCAGATGTGTTGAGTAGTACCCAATTTTATAGCAATTTAAGGATGTATTTCCTGAGGACGTTACAGAGTTTCCACCTAATAGGGAGGTAGACTTTTCTATTGAGTTAGTGCAGGGGTAGTTCCAACATCAAAAGCACCTTACAGGATGAGCAGGCTTGAGTTGGTGGAGTTAAAGTTGCAGTTGAAGGAAATGTTGGACAAGGGGTACATTAGGCCAAGTGTATCATCATGGGGTGCACCGGTGTTGTTCGTAAAGAAGAAGGATGGAACACTCAGATTATGCATTGATTACATGCATTTGAAAAAAGTGACTATCAAGAACAAGTATCTATTGCCAAGGATTAATGACTTGTTCAATCAGCTGAAGGGAGCAACAATGTTATTGAAGATTGATCTGAGATCGAGATATCATCAGGTACGCATCAAAGAGGAATACATTTACAAGATCGCATTCAGGACCAAGTATGGGCATTATGAGTTTGTTGCTGTTCCATTTGGATTAACTAATGCTCCAACTATATTTATGTGCTTGATGAATAGTGTGTTGTGTCCATATTTGGATAAGATTGTTATTGTGTTCATTGATGATATACTAGTATATTCTGAAAATAAGGAAGAGCATGCCAAACATTTAACAACAATGTTGAGGTTGTTGAGAGAGCATCAATTATATGCTAAGCTCAACAAGTGTAGTTTATTTTAGACTAAGGTACACTACTTGGGGCATGTCGTCTCCACAGAAGGCATTGCAGTATATCCAAAAAGGATAAGAGACATCATGGAGTTGGTAGCTCCTAACAATGTGGATGAGGTGAGATCCTTCATGGGTTTGGCAGGCTACTACAGGAGGTTCATCAGGAACTTCTCATGGATTTCTTATCCCATCACATCATTCCAGAGGAAAGGTAAGAAGTTTGAATGGACAAAGGAGTGTGAGGCGAGTTTTGAGCAGCTCAAGTAGTTGTTGACACATGCATCGGTGCTAAAGATTGCAGATCCAAATAAAGAGTTTGTAGTATGCACAGATGCTTGCAAGACAGGACTTGGTCGAGTCCTTATGTAGGATGGACATGTGGTATGCGATGAATTGCGGAAGTTGAATGAGCACGAGCAAAACTACCCCATGCATGATGTTGATTTAGCAGTGATTATACATGCATTGAAGATGTGGAGACACTATCTTCTGGGCAGGAGTTCTCATTGATGAGTGATCACAGTGGTATCTATTTGACCAACCAAATTTGAATGTTAGGTAGGCTCGGTGGTTGGTTACGATTAGTGAGCTTTATTTTGAGATCAAGTATATCAAAGGTAGAGAGAATAAAGTGGTATATTCTCTTAGTAGGAGGATACATGTAAATCACTCAGTAACTATGAGCTCCTATGGGACAGATCTACAGGATAGGATCTTATGGGTAGGTCATCAGGATGTCAGATATATGGATATTGTGAACAGGTTACAACAAAGTACTAGTACAGGTGCAGGTAGTGGTATAGGTATAGGTATAAGTACATGTATAGGTGATGGTACAAGTACAAGTACAAGTGATGTTACAAGTATAGGTACAGGTGCAGGTACACAATATGTGGATTATTTCCTTACAGCATATGGATTGGTCAGGTTCAGAGATAATATATATGTGTCGGACAACAGTGAGCTCAAGAAGATGATCTTGAGGGAGTTTCATGCGAAACCTTATTTAGGTCACCCAGGTTACCAGAAGACACTGACAATAGTGAAGAGATTTTATTATTGGTTGAATTTGAAGAGGGACTTAGAAAAGTTTATGGCTACATGCTTTGGTTGCCAACGAGTGAAAGCAAACTGTAAACATCTAGGTGGACTCCTATAACCGATTGAGATTCCAAAGTGGAAATGGGAAGTCATTTCCATGGAATTAATTACATGTTTGCCAAAGATAGTGATACAACATGATTCCATCATGGTTATTATGGACAAGCTAATGAAGGTTGCACATTTCATTCCGGTGAAGTCTACATTTTTAGATAGCGATGTAGCACAACTATTAATCCAACACATGGTTAGATTGCATGGTGCTTCGAAGAAGATTGTGTCAAACATGGATGAAAAATTCAATTCCAGGTTTTGGATGGAGTTTCTTGCAGGTTTGGGCACAAAGTTGGCCTTTAGTATGGCTCATCATCTGCAGACAGATGGTTAGACAGAGATGGTCAGCAGGAAATTGGAGGACATGTTGAGGATGTATGCGATGCATCAACAACAAAAGTGGGAAGAGTACCTTCCATTGGTAGAGTTCACATACAATAATGGATATCAAGAATCTTTGAGAATGAGTCCTTTTGAGGCATTGTGTGGATGGAGTTACAACACTCCCATTAGTTGGAGTGATTTGGTTAACAAGGTATTGATGGACTAGACGTGTTGGCAGACATGGAATATGAAATGTAGGTTATAAATAGGAATCTAAAGGCAACATAAGATAGGAAGAAGAGCTACGTAGATCGGAACAACTTGTTCAAGGAGTTTCAGGTTAGGGAACATGTGTATTTGCGCATCCAACTGAAGAAGAGATTGTTATAGATCTGACTCAGAAATATATGATAATAGAGATAAACCGAGAAATAACAAGATAGAAACAAATATAAATTCTTCTTTATTGATCAAACCCTTGAGGTAGGGTAACACTGTACAATCACTTCTTAAGGAAGGAGAACACTCCACAAGCCATATGCTTGTCCAAACAATAATCATTCACCTCTCTCAATGGGGAGTCTCTAGCCTCTATATAGGCTTCATACATACAATACCATGGGTCATTACCCTGGTTCCCTCAATACCATCTATCTAATACAATGGACTTATTACATTATTGCTAACTACTTGTGGTCCCATACATGATATGATTTAACCACTTTATTTATTACTATGGCCCATCCCATTATTACATTATTCCCTTGGGTACCTCCCTCTGTACCCCATACTATCCCCCTAGGTATACTACATTCTACCCCCCTTAAACATGTTTCGTCCCCAAAACATAAAAAGAGCACAAATAATAAGATCTACTAAAAAAAGTAGTCCACTGGTACCATGCACGTGCATCTAGCCATCCAAGAGAAAGGTGAACCCTCGATCTAGTCGGTGCCTCACTCACTTGAGATGGAAGTTGACCCTGGTGGCTCTTCTGTGTTGATGTGTAGTAGGTGGATCATCATCCCTCTCTATCTGTCATGCGGGGGTTGTTTTCCTTGTGGCTAATTCGTTGCCATCGTGTTGGTTGTTTTCTTGCGGGGTGATGTGGGCGGTGATATGCTGAAGTTTTAACCAATAGTGTATCTTTCTTTAATTCACCACCTAATGGAGCCTGATTAGTATCTGGTACATGTTCTGGCATCTGTTGTTGTTGCTTATCTTCCAATATTACTTCAACCACGGATTCTATACCTGTAACATTTTCTGCTTCAGCCTCCTTGGACTCTACCTGTTTTTCTCGTACCTGGTTTGATGTTTGTGTTTGGTTGTCAACCATCAAGGGCTTATCATCTAATGTATCAGTCCCTGGAACATCTTTTGCTTCAGCCTCCTTGGACTCTACCTGTTTATTGATGGAAATATCATGTAATGTAATTTTCTTCTTTTTATACCATAGCTTCAGGAATTTCTTTTGCACATTAATATTAATAGTACCCACAGATTCCATCCAAGGGTATCCCAAAACAACATCCACATTAGCCATATATGAAACATAAAAATCATAATGCAATAAATACTTGTCCATTGAAATTTTCAAATCTTTATAAACTTGTACCTCCTCATTATTAACCTGTGTGTGCTCCATTTGTTTTGCTGGAACTTGCAATTTTTTTTCCAAATTGATATTTGTAAGATTTTGCTTGCAACTATGATTTATAGACACAATGATCTTCTCCTTCTGAATGTATCCATGAACCTATAATAAGGAGATACCAGTAGAAAATAACCCCTTACATGTCTCATTCCCTTGTTTTCTAGTATGAGACCATTTGTCCAAAAGGACTTTTTGAAATTCTTCATCTGAAAATTGGAACTATTGGGTGCCAAGTGAGTGCCACCATATGGAAGCCTCTTCTTTCATAGTAAGCCATAGGAAACTTGTCCAATTTTTCGAATGGTTTTTATTAAAATCTTTTATGAATTCTTCAATAGTAGGTCTATTATCTTTCCCTGTAAAAATCAAATCTTTGCTAGGTTTTTTGGTTTTCTTCTTTCCAGTATGAGACCATTTCTCCAACAATAGTTTTTCAATTTCATCAGCACTACATAACTTCAGAAACTCACTATCAAGTGAGTTCCACCATATAGCAGCCTCATCTTCCAAATAAATCCTGATTTTGTCCTTCCAATACCCTGGAAAGTCATTCTTATTCTCTCGTATAAATTTTTCAATAGTCGTCCCATCATATTTTCCTGAAAACATATTGCTAGAAGCCAAGAAGAGGGTTTTGAAAAAAAAATCACTTACTTGGCGAAAATTTAAAATGGCCACAGTTCAGTCAATATTGCTTAGAATCCCTATTATGACCTGTTTATGGAAATGGAATGACCATTTTGCATCTACCCATGTGGTAGAAATTCTGATCAAGGCATTGCAATTTCCGATTCACGCTGCATTTGTCCCACCATCACAAAAATTTATGAAAAAGAGATGATTTTAAATCAGCGATATCTCCCTTATCCGGACTTTGATTCGACAATTTTTTTTTTGAAATAAGGTATTTTTTTGCAAAGAACCCAGATCTACAATTATATTCTACAAATTTTTCCCCAAAACGTACAGATCTGATCTACAAACTTGCTGCCTCGAAAAATGTCTGCAACACAACTGATTTTTAAATCAGCAATAGCCCCCTCATCCAGACTCCGATTCGGCCGATTTTTTTTCAAATAGGGTATTTTTTCGCGAACAATCCATCTCTTCAATCAGATTCTACAAATTTTGCACCAGAACATACAGATATGATATGCAAATTCGCTGCCTCAAAAAATGTTTATAACACAGTTGATTTTTAAATCAGCGATATCTCCCTAATCTGGACTCCAATTCAGCCGATTTTCATTTTTCAAATTGGGTATTTTTTCGCAAACAACCTAGATCTACAATTAAATTCTGCAAATTTTGCACAAAAAATGTACAAATCTGATCTGCAAACTCGTCACCCCAAAAATTTCATGCAAAAATAAAAATAAAAAATTCTGCTTTGCCCAAGAAAGTGCTCTGATACCACTTGTTATATATCTAACCCAGAAATATATGATAATAGAAATAAACCTATAAATAACAAGATAGAAATAGACATAAATGCTTCTTTATTGATCAAACCCTTGAAGTAGGGTAACACCGTACAATCACTTCTTAAGGAAGGAGAACACTCCACAAGCCATATGCTTGTCCATACAATAATTGTTCACCTCTCTCAATGGGGAGTCTCTAGCCTCTATATAGGCCTCATACTTACAATACCATGGGTCATTACCATGGTTCCCTCAATACCATCTATCTAATATAATGGGCTTATTACATTATTACTAACTACTTGTGGTCCCTTACATGATACGGGTTAACCAATTTATTTATTACTATGGCCTATCACATTATTACATTATTCCCTTGGGTACCTCCCTCTGAACCCCATACTATCCCCCTTAGGTATACTATAGAGATCCTTGTGGATTGATCACGTGTCAAGTTAGCACCACGATTTTGTGGACCCTTCAGTATCGTTGAGAGGATTGGGCCAGTAGCCTATCGACTTGCACTACCTCCGACAGTGGAAGTCCATGATGTTTCTCATGTATCTTTGCTGAATAAGTATGTTAAGGATGTTGAACATGTGATTGACTAGTTTGTATTGCGCTTGGAACTAGATGGAGAATTCCAGCCGGAGCCTCAGTGTATATTGTAAAAAGGTGCCCATGCTCCAGAACCGAGGAATCGAGCAAGTTAAAGTGTAGTGGAAGCACTTTAGGTCCACTAAAGCTACATGGGAGATGACAGATCAAATGTGGGCTATGTATCCTTCCTTGTTTGTTAGTTGAGGCAAAGCAGTTTTGGCTTGGTGTTTTGGTATATTTTTTGATGATGTTGGTTTATGTACATATGTATATGGATGTAAATACCGCCATGAGATGTGTTATAAATCTCCACTATGCGGTATGTTGTTATGATGTCATGTTATTAAGTTGTTATGTTGTTTTTCTTTTCAACAGGGTGATCATTGTAGATACTGCATCGAGCTAAGTTATAAAGATCCATCGACAATATATATTTTTCTTACAACAATTTTGTGGTTATAGGTGTTGTTGAACACTGAGGACAGTGTTCCCACAAGGGGGAGAGTTCTATAACAACCCTAGTGAAAATTCCATGTAATTAAAGTAAATAAAGGAAAAATAATAACCATAGATGATGTGACACTTATTCCAAGCTAAATGTTGGGCACAATCCTAGTGATGGGGATCACTTGTGATTGTTTATGGCTAAGGAAATTTGAAAAAGCAATGGATAAGGCTTTGGAGAGGAAAAATGGTATTTTTGGCACATTTATTTATGAGAATAATGGAAATTAAGCGAAAAGGGAGGTGAAAGGTCACAGGTCTCATATGAGGAGGAAATAAGGAAAATAATGGAAAATGAAGAAAATAGAGGCCTCACTCATAAAAAGTCTTATGAGGATCAATTTGTAACCTTTTAGCAGTTTAGTTTTGGAGCTCTCTCATTATTCTCTCTCTCTCTCTCATACTCTTGTAGACTTATATTTTTCTTGGATCACTCTTGGAGAGTGTGGCATACTTGGATTCTTGGAGCAAGAAGACAAAGGAAGAGTAGGACAACGTAAGAAGGCATCAAGATCAACAGCTACATAGGATTTTCTTGTAGGTACCGAGTTGCATGTATGTTTTCTTCACTATTTTTGGCATGCATGTAATATGCATATAGTTTGTTGGTTGTGAGAGGTCATTGGCATGGAGGATGGTCGGGATTAATAGTGGATTGCCTAGCCTTTCCATTTCCTAGATAGTCATGGAGTTTGTGGGTTTATTCCCTTGTTTTTTTTGTTGGTTCTCATGTTTCCTTAGCTTGGGTTGAGTTAATAGCTCCTAGAGACTTGGTTGGACAAACGCTGTGGATCCATGTAACAGCTTGGGTTAAGTTACTAGTCCTGTAGCCTTGGTTGGACAAATTCTCGAAAGCCCTTGGTGGGTTGAGTTACTAATCTCGTAGCCTTGGTTGGACAAATGCTTTGGAGCCCGACAACATTTGTGGGTTGAGTTATTAGTCCTGGAGCCTTGGTTGGGACAAACGCTCTAGATCCCTGGATGGCTACGATAGAGACTAATATGATGATGGTTTTGTGATGTCTGACCATGAAGTGAAATCATTGTTTGATGGGTTGAAGTGGATGGCCTCTGGAAGCCCTGGATGATTTTTTATTGATGTGTTTTATGAGATCCCACATTCATGCGTGGAATATGGTACGGGGATGAATGCCTAAAGAGAAATTTGGCTCAGCAATTCTATGGTCGGGTGGAACGTGGAAGCCCTATCTCGAGTTTAGAATTTGTACCATTAATGAAAGGGTATTTCTACTTGTATTTCTATGAGCATTTTGATGGATTATATATGGTCTACATGGTTGTACTTTCATGAGTATTTTTGTTTCTATTATGCTAGTTATGTATGTGTGTTGGGTGTGGGATCCCCCAAGGGTAGTTTTGGGGCATAAAGCCCATATTTTTGTCCAATTTTGTAATACAAATGTAAAGACGTCACTTTTTGTGGTCATGGAGTGCGTAGTTGTTAAAGAGTCATAGGGTTTTCTGCCCTTATTTTGAAATGTAATTTCGGTTGTAGAAGATATACCCATGGTTCGAGGACCATGGATTGTATAAATAAATCTAAGCTCTAAGTAGTTAAAGGCATGATAACGAAGAAATCAATGATGAAGAATTGAGTCATAACTTTGGAGCAGAAGTCTAGGTTGGGTTGTAGCGTAGGTAGAGGCTCTGCAGCTGAGTGCACAGAGGACTAGAAGTCTGCAGCTGAATGCGCGAACCCTTGCAACTGAGTGCCCAGGACGAGTCGAGCCTATAATCATCTACAATTATCAATAAAGAGAAGTATTTGTTGAAAATAATACTGAGAGGGGGGGGGGGTGAATCAATATTATCTAATTCTTTTCAATTTATACAAACATTTGCAGATCTGACTAATGAAACTTGCGTATACCTTCCAGACTTACAATTTAATTTATTCTTTAGATCTTGATCATTAATTTGTGTGTCAGAACCATACAATAGCAAATAAGAACAAGAAAAATAGAGCAGTCAGTCACACCAAAGAACACAAGATATAAGGTGGAAACCCAATGTGGGTGAAAACCACCTGCTGCAATATGTCTCTATCTTCTTTCAATTAGAGACTTCTTTTTACAATGATTCTGTACTGGTGCAGTCTTATACCAGCACGTAGGCTTCAACCTGCAGAAGGCTACAACCTTCTCTTGTTCTCCAGATTCTCTTGGAAGGGAGCTACAACCCCCTTAGCTCTTGTAATAGCTGAGGTACTAGTACGTAGGTGTTGACCTACTGAAGGCTTCAACCTTCTCTTTTCTTCCAGGGACCACGTTTCATAAATTTTCAAACTGGATCCATGAATATAAAACAAACATCAAATAGATCTGCAATCAACCAACTTCCTTGTACAAATACTGAATCAATAATTTCTCAACACACAGCAACCAAACACCAATTCAGAACCTTGAACACTGCAGTAATAGACAAAAGCAGCTAAAACATATTTCAAGAAAAGTCCGCAACTTCACCAATAGAAACCTGCAGATATCCACACCTCTGTTGTGTCGAGCCGGTGGGTCTCCGCACCTGTGCGGTGTCGAACTTGTGGACCTCTGCACCTGCACTGTGTCTAGCTTGCGGACCACCGCACCTGTGCTGTGTCAAGCCTGCGTACCTCCGCACCTGTGCTGTGTCTAACCTGTGGACCGCCGCACCTGCGGTGTGTCAAGCCTGCATACCTCCGCACCTGCGCTGTGTCTAGCCTGCGGACCTCCGGGTATAGATAATTTATCAGACTTCAATTATACCCCAGACTATTAGATTTATAGATTTGATCATGCACCAAAGGGATCTCGACCCATCAGTAGATCCATCTTGTAATGCTCAGGTTTCTCCTTGATTCAGGTCCAGCTATAACTCACCAACCAATCACCAGTATTCCAGATCTTGCTTTTCTTAAGATATTCAACACATTTGTACTCAACCAAATGATCTCCTTTCCTTTTCATAGTCTAGGCCTTTCTCAAACCATGGTCCAAAACCATAGAGATCTAATACTAGGGACCCAAAACCTTGGTTCAATACTTTAGATGCAAAACCACGGACCAAAACCATAGGATCAAGAATTTCGGACTAAATACCATGGACCAACCATAGGATTTCCCACGTGCGTGTGTTTTTCTCTGCATGGAAGTGTGTGTACTTTACGTCCACACTTTTTGTTCGGTACACCTGCGAACATGTTCGCACCTTTTGATCGGCGCACCTGCGGAACCTGCCGATGTCTGCATCTTTGTGAACAGGAACCTGCGAGTATCTCAATTTCTACTAATTTGAGAGCCTGAACTTGTGATATGCTATTTGAGTGAGTTTCCATCAAGGACAATACCTGTGCCAAACCTGTGTCATAATGCCAACAATCTCCCCCTTTGGACTTGATGGCAACCCAAAGTCACTCAAGGTCTTTCCTCCCCCTTTGACATCAAGGGAAAAGGGTTATGCTCCCCTTGAGTATATGCTGAATCTTTGCTCTGTTGTGTTGTCCAAGCTACCCCTGACATATAGGCAAGATCTGCAAGAAGATGTTCTATAAAAGAAATCTTACTTTATACATCATAACTAACCTTCCTATCACCAAAGACTCATACATACGACTCCCAACCAAGAGGGGATACATGATATAATAAGCACATTACATTGTCCATCCCAGGAATAGTGGGGCAACCAAGACAGGCCATTACATGACCTTGAAAACAGAAATATAAGACATAATATCAGCAACAATTGTCAATCATATGTTCTCCTTCTGCACTTGCTCCTCCTAACATCAAAACAACTGAAGAATTGAACCAAGAGCTTCTACGATAATGCCAACAATTCATTATTATGCTCCCCCTGAACCTGTGCCAGATGGTCTCTGAAAGACCCATATAGGACTCTTCTCATCCTTGCTTTTCTTCAAGTCGACTGTACCCACATAAACCAACGTATGTACGCGTATACCCCATATGAAACTCACGTACAACAATCTCTAAAACAGACAAGATTCAACAGCAAGATGATGCATCAACTACCCCCAGCTTTTGTCTGAGGTATTCAAAGGTCTCCCTGGGCAGTGGTTTGGTGAGAATATCAGCAATTTGTTCCTTAGAGGGAACATACTCCAATTTGACCTTTTGTTCAAGCACTTGTTCTTGGAGAAATGATACTTGATCGGTATTTTCTTAGTCTTTAAATGCATTACAGGATTCTTTGAAACACTGATTGCACTTGTATTATCACAAAAGATGGAGATAGGTGGAGTACAAGTGATTTGAAGATCTTGCAATGTTTGCGTCATACAAAGGAGTTGTGTGTAGCAAGATGCCGCAGCTACATATTCTGCTTCAGTTGTAGATAATGTAATAGAGCTTTGTTTCTTGCTGAACCAAGATACTAATCTAGGACCCATGAAGAATGCACCACCACTAGTGCTTTTCCTGTCATTCACGCTTCCTGCCCAATCTGCATCTGTGTATGCATGAAGTGTGAGATTTGTACCTCTAGGATACCATAAGCCATAGTTTTGAGTTCCTTGAAGATACTTGAAAATTCTCTTAACTGCCTGAAGATGAGTTACATTGGATTTGCTTGAAACCTTCCAACTATTCCCACTACATGCATAATGTCTCGTCGGGTACCTGTTAGATAGAGAAGACTACCAATCATGGATCTATAGGTTGGTTGATGTACTGCTGCCGATTCATCATTTGCGCTGAGGCTGCATCCTGTCACCATAGGGGTACATACTGGTTTCAAATCCTCCTTCCATATTTCTTCAAGATCTACTTGAGATATTTGGTTTGTGATAGAAAAATGTCGTCTTTGTTTTGGATGACTTGTAAACCAAGAAAATATGTGAGCTCACCAAGCATGGACATTTCAAACTCTTTCTGCATCACCAAGGCAAAGTTTTGACTCATGTCTTCTTCGTTGCTACCAAATATGATATCATCAACATACACAACAAGTATCAACAACTTATCATTGTCAATTTTTATATATAGATTGCTATCAGTTGATCCTTTTATAAAACCTTGTTGATGAAGGTAATTATCAAACCGATAATACCACGCCCTTGGATCCTGTTTAAGGCCATAGAGAGCCTTTTTGAGTCTGCATACAAGTTTTGCATCATTTCCAAGAATAAACCCATCTGGTTGTTCAATATATACATCTTCATTTAAGTCTCCATTCAGAAAGGCAAATTTCACATCCATATGAAATACTTTGAACTTCTGAAAGCTAGAGAGAGCGAGGAACATTCTTATAGCCTCAAGTCTGGCAACCGGAGAAAAAGTTTCTTCAAAGTCTATGCCTTCTTGTTGTGCATATCCTTTACAAACAAGTCTTGCCTTGTTACTAACCACGTCCCCATTTTCATTCAGCTTATTTTTGAAAATCCATTTTTTAGACATTTTTATCTTTTGGTCTAGGAACCAACTCCCAAGTGTTATTTTTTTCAATCTGCTCGAGTTCTTCCTCCATGGCCTTGCCCCAGCATTCATCTTTGCAAGCCTCTCTTACATTTTGCGGTTCAGTGGAGGAGAGCAATGCTAGATAGCTTGAAGCTTCTGAAATGGTTCTTCTTGTTTGTACACCTGCCTCTTTCTGCCCCAAAATTTGAGATTCTGGATGATTCTTCTTTGTCATGAATCTGATTTGATGTTGATGGATAGTATTCGCCATCTTCGAAATCTTCAAATTTTACCTGCCTAGGAGTGTTTCCTTCTTCATCAACCACTACATCAAGGCTTTCAACAATTTTACAAAGTCTTTTATTGTAACATTTATAAGCTTTGCTGTGGGGAGAGTAGCCAAGTAAAATGCCTTCATCTGCTCTAGGTTCAAACTTGCCAAGATTTTCATCGGTCCTTTTAATGTAGCATTTGCTTCCAAAAACTTTGAAGTATTTTACCGTGGGAGTCTTACCGTACCAAAGTTCATGAGGAGTCTGAGTGTTGTTTACCCGGACGTTTGTCTTGTTGAGGATAGTAATAGCAGCAAATTCAGCTTCACCCTAGAAGGTTGCGGGAGTTCCAGACTCATCAAGCATAGCACGAGCCATTTGTTGAACCGTTCTGTTCATCCTTTCCACTACTCCATTTTGCTAAGGAGTCCTTGCAGTAGAAAATTCCCTTCTTATTCCATGTTCTTCACAAAAATTGAAAAATTCATTTGAGGTAAATTCCCCTCCTCGATCAGATCTGAGGCATTTGATTCTGCGATCTGATTTGTTTTCAACCAAATCTTTGAATGACTTGAACTTTTCGAAAGCTTCATCTTTATAGTTCATGAGTCATATCCAACACAGCCTTGAAAATTTGTCAATGAAAAATATGAAATACTCTTCTCCTCGAGGTGACCTCTTCCTAGTTGGACCACATATATCAGTGTGAACAAGTTCAAGTGGCCTGCTAGCTGAACCCTCCTTCTTAGGGAAATCGGTTCTGGTTTTCTTACCAAATTGGCATGATTTTCATATTGTATTATCTGGAATTTTGATGTCAGGAAGATCACGAACTACCTAATATTTGCATGCTTTCCTAATCTGAGAGAAGCTAAGATGCCCCAGTCTTTTGTGCCATAGCTAGTGTTCATTATTCTTGCTTAACTAACATTTTTATTGTTCTCCCTTGAGTACGTATAAGTTATTTGGAGTTCTTATGCCTTTGATCACTATTTTTCTTGTATCAAGCTCATGAACAATACATCCATTTGATCGAAATATTACCTCAATTCCTTGATCACACATCTAACTGACACTCAATAGATTATGCTTTAAGCCATCAACATACATAACATTTCCAGCCTTGACCTTTTCTTTCAAACGAACAGAGCCTTTACATTTTATGGATGCAGGGGTGTCATTTCCAAATGAAACCTTCTTTTCCTTTTCTAAGGCACTATATGGCTGAAGTTTTTCTTTATTACCTGTCATATGTTTCGAGCATCCACTATCGATGTACCATTGGTTTTCCTGTCCTTCCGCATATAAGGCTATCCCACATCTTTCAGGTTGCGTTTCTTTCTTTTTCCATGTTTTGGAACTCAATGAAGCTTTCTCCTTTTGAGTTGTTTGCCGAAACCTGCTTTTGCATTCAGAGTCTTCATGACCAAAGTTGCTATAGATAGAACATTCTATTTCATTTTCAAGAGCAGAGAATTTATTGTAGGTTCTTTTCATGATTCTTGTCATACTCCTTTGTTTTTGAGCTTCCCTAGTCATGATGGTCTTATAGGCACCACATTGAGCAACTTTATGACCAAAGTTATGACAAGAGAAACATTGGCCATTGAAGAAATTCCTGCGATTATCAAATCTACCAACCATATGATTGTAGTTTCCATCCATTTTTGAGCCAAATTGAAAATGATTTACCTGTGGTCGGTTGAGGCTTATATTCATCCTTGACGTGGATTGCTCCCGATTTACTTGATAATATTTGATCATTCTTGAAGCAAATTGTCCTTGATTTCCCTGGTGATCTGCATTATACTTTTGTTGTCGATTGTCAACTTGTTCAATTCTCCTTGTTGCATCAAGATAAATTTTGGAGGTGGATGGCTTTTGCACTTGCTTCTGAGCTTGAGATGCTTCTTCGGAATATCTGAGACCAGTCTTGATTAGAGGAGAACGCTGCACATTGATAATCTCATCTAGAGTTTCAGACCCTTCAACAAATTTGAGATTAAGGGCTTTTGTTTTCTCAACTTCTTTTCTAAGTCCCACAATTTCACATTCTAACCCTTCATTGTGTTTATCTTTTTCAGCAAGTTGGAATGTTAGAGTATCTATAGTCATATTCTTTTCCTCTAAACAAACTTTGAGTTTAGAAATTTCTTCATGAAGACTTTCTTCATTTATAGCATCCAAGAAATCATCATCTTCAAAAGCCATCAAAAGTCTATCATTATTACCTTGTTCATCTTCATCACTGTTTGACAATCCATCACTGTCTTCATGCATGTAATAGATCTTCTTATTCTGTTTTCTGTTCCATCTAACAGGTTCCTTACTTTTGTCTAGTTTATCTTTACGAGGACATTTTGCAGCACAATGACCGACTCTTCCACAAACAAAGCATTTGAAAGGCAGCTTACCTCTGAATCTACCAGTTCCCCATTGAAGATTGTTGACAAAATTTGATTCTTCCTCTTCTTCTGACATATGTCCTGACTCATAGTAATCTCCTTTTCCTGAAGCCTTGAATACAACTTCTCTCATGTCTGATGGTCCTCCTTTTCTCATTTCGTAAGCAGTTAGAATTTCGTGCAGCTATGACATGGTAAGGTTCTATAGATTCTGCTTTTCTTCTATGGCAGAAACTTTTGAATCAAACTTGGGAGACAAAGATCTTAGAACCTTTTCAACCAAAACAACTTCTTTTATTTCTTCACCCAAGTTTTTCATACAATTTACGATCTCATCTATACATAGAAATAGCTAGCCACACTTTCATCATTATGCATTCTGAGACTTTCATATTGAATTCTAAGAGTTTGTAATTTTGCTCGTTTTACCTATTCATCTCTTTCATAGCTCAAAACGATCTTGTCCCATATTTCTTTTGTGCTTTTGAACTACATAACCTTGACGAATTCTGATTGAGATAGACTTCCTAATAGAGTATTGACAACTTTTGCATTTGTTTCATACTGCTTCTTACCAGCTGCATCTGTAGGAGTTGCTGATGGAAATGTGTATCCTGTTTCCACAATATCCCAAACTTTTGTACCAAGAGATTGAAGATAGGCAATGATTCTTACCTTCCAATAGACGAAGTTGCTCCCATCAAAAATCGGTGGCTTGATAGATGCTTCCTTTTCGTGGTTGCTCATGATGATAGATCTTCCTTCAAGCAATCAAGCTTTTCCTGAAGGACCTGCTCTAATTCCAATTGTTGAAAATAATACTGAGAGGGGGGGGGTGAATCAGTATTATCTAATTCTTTTCAATTTATACAAACATTTGCAGATCTGACTAATGAAACTTGCGTATACCTTCCAGACTTACAATTTAATTTATTCTTCAGATGCTGATCATTAATCTGTGTGTCAGAACCATATAATAGCAAACAAGAATAAGAAAAATAGAGCAGACAGTCACACCAAAGAACACAAGATATAAGGTGGAAACCCAATGTGGGTGAAAAGCACATGCTACAATATGTCTCTATCTTCTTTCAATTAGAAACTTCTTTTTACAATGATTATGTATTGGTGCAGTCTTATACCAGCACGCAGGCTTCAACCTGTAGAAGGCTACAATCTTCTCTCGTTCTCCAAACTCTCCTGGAAGGGAGCTACAACCCCCTTAGCTCTTGTACTAGCTGAGGTACTAGTACGTAGGTGCTGACCTACTGAAGGCTTCAACCTTCTCTTTTCTTCCAGGGACCACTTTTCATAAATTTTCAAACTGGATCCATGAATATCAAACAAACATCAAATAGATCTGCAATTAACCAACTTCCTTGTACAAACACTGAATCAATAATTTCTCAACACACAGTAACCAAACACCAATTCAGAACCTTTAACACTGTAGTAATAGACAAAAGTAGCTAAAACATATTTCAAGAAAAGTCCACAACTTCACTAGTAGAAACCTGCGGCTATCTGCACCTCCACTGTGTCGAGCCTGCAGGTCTCTGCACCTGCACAGTGTCGAACCTGCAGACCTCCGCACCTACACTGTGTCTAGCCTGCAGACCGTTGCACCTGCGCTGTGTCAAGCCTGCGTACCTCCGCACCTGCACTGTGTCTAGCCTGCGGACTGCCGCACCTCGCTGTATCAAGTCTGCGTACCTCCGCACCTACGCTGTGTCTAGCCTGCAAACCTCCGGGTATAGATAATTTATCAGACTTCAATTATACCCCAGACTATCAAATTTACAGATCTGATCATGCGCCATAGAGATCTCGACCCATCAGTAGACCCGTCTTGTAATGCTCAAGTTTCTCCTTGATTCAAGTCCAGCTATAACTCACCAATCGATCACCAGTATTCCAGATCTTGCTTTTCTTAAGATATTCAACACATCTGTACTCAACCAAATGATCTCCTTTCCTTTTTATAATATAGGCCTTTCTCAAACCATGGTCCAAAACCATAGAGATCCAATACTAGGGACCCAAAACCTGGGTTCAATACTTTAGATGCAAAACCACAGACCAAAACCATAGGATCAAGAATGTTAGACTAAATACCATGGACCAACAATAAGATTTCACATTTTTCTCTGCATGAAAGTGCATGTACTTTACATTCGCACTTTTTGTTCGGTACACCTGCAAACATGACCACACCTTTTGATCGGCGCACCTGCGAAATCTGCCGATGTTTGCATCTTTGTGAACAAGAACCTATGGGTATCTCAATTTCTACTATTTTGAGAGCCTGAACTTGTGATCTGCTATTTGAGTGAGTTGCCATCAAGGACAATACCTGTGCCAAACTGTGTCATAATGCCAACAGTATTCTATAATTTGTGCATCTTTATCTCTTGTTTATGCATATGTTATATTAGGTATGAATTTCACTTCTAATGCTTATATGATGCGCGAATGTGTATAACTATATTGGTTAAGTGCATGTAAGTAAGAACATATGTTTACGTGGAGCTAACTAATATATGTTAAATAACATAAGTAATATACTTAGTGCAGTTTGGGAGATATCGCGGTTCGTTGCAGTAGTAGCATTAAAGGACTTCAGCCCCTGATTAGGGCTACGTGAAATCGATTGTAACATTTCGTGAAGGTACTAAAGGGTAGAGCAGAGGGATAAGCAACCTACACGAAGGCAGGTATAGTTGGAATAAACCGACATCACAACCATCTCAAGTGTGAAAAAACTTGGTTCCATCATCCCCCCACACTGCTTAGGGTGAGACTTCAGTCTGTTCTCCACGAGCTAATGCCAAAAGGGCTAGTAGTGTAGGGATTTGTTTGGCTAACTAACGCTGAACCTGGGTCAAGCCCCCACAAGCCAACAAATGATTCTGTTTCCGGGACTGGAATCTGCATAAGAGATGTGTGATGTCGTATCACTGGAATCCAACTAAGAAAGAAATCGAAGGTTGGTTGGACAGAAGGATTCACGAGTTCGCGGCACAAGAAAATAGAAACCCGCGACTGTCAAAAGAACAGTGTCTAGACAGGTACCTGTATATGGAGATCCATGAAATATTTTTTGCGTCCTTCCCTACTGATCTATACGAGTGGATCGTGAAGCTAGCAAATAACCAAGGAAGGTGGAAACTTGATGGTCCTATTGTGTGGACACCATAGCTAGTGCGAGGGTTGGAAGTGTCGGAGGATAAGATCGCACGCACCATCGATCATTGGCTTGATCGAATTATAGGAGGATTTGTTACTGAGTTCGCAGTTGACACCTCAGTCAGCTAGAGCGAGGCAGAGCAACACTTTTTCAAAGGGCTGTGAGGTAAGTACGTAAAATTTTTGAATACTTGGATTAAAATGTTGCTGTGTGAAAATCGGGTTATGCAGCTACCTTGATGTTTATGCCTACGCGAAGTGGAAGAATTTACAGAAACGAAGGAAATAAGGGCCAAAGTATAACCCCTTGATTTCACCTCCCCGAGGGGATGTTGAGTGGATCGCGAAGGTCTCTCTGCGAAGTGCTAGTCAGTTGATAAGACAAGGATTTCCACGAATTCCACCTCCACCCACACCACAACTGGCTTCACCTCCATCATCTCCAACTTCACTCGTACCACCTCCACCACCACCGTGATTCAGAATGGTGAACACAGTGAAGTTTCCTTTGTTAAAAGGTTTGGGAAATGAGGACCTAGACCAATTATGGTTCATTGTAAGGGCTGTATGGGAAGCTCAAGGTGTTACAAATGATAACATTGTTGGGTAGTGGATCCCCCCATAGCATGTTTTTGGAGCTTAAAGCCCGAGGTTTGGTCAATGTAATGTAAAGACCCTGCGAAATGCAGGCGCGGAGCGCAAGAGTCTAGGATGAGTCATAGGGTTGTCTACCCTAAAATAATGTAATTTAATGTAAAGTTGTGTCGGCCTACCCATGGTTTGCTGACCATGGGATTGTATAAACAGAGCGAGGCTCTAAGTGTAAAGACAATTTTTTGGGAAAAAGAAAGTAATAGATAGATGCGAAGGCATGATTAGAGGATAGAAGTGGATCTAAAGTGTATAGGGTTATAGTAGTAGGAAGAGGCTCTGCAGCTGAGTGCACAAAGGCCTAGTAGAGTCCGCAGCTGACTGTGCGGATCCCTACAGTTGAGTGTGTAGGGCAGATTTGGGTCTGTATTGAACTGAACTTGAAAAGGATTAGTACTAAAGCTAAGTTGATTCGGCATATTGTGCATCTATTTCATAGAACTATATTTTGATGTTATTCGTTAATGGTATCTATTTATTTATATGCGCACACTTGTATGAATGCTTATGAAAACCTCCTAAGTAATTAGCGAACATAACATAATTAAGGGAGACTTGGGTGATTAACACTGGTCACACTGCGGCTAGAGCTGTGTGAAGCCAGTACCACAGGACAGAAGGAGCTCACTGGTGCACATAACCTAGTAATGGCGAAGGTTGAATTGCGTACCTATCGCCCCATATCAGACATCCCCAGGGTGCGGAAACCTTGTTCCAACACCCTCCCATACTACTCCAAGTGAGACCTCAGTCCGCGCTCCACGAACTGTTTTCGAATGGGCCAGTAGTACCAAGATCTGCCTAAGGGATGTCTGATGTCATGCCACTGGAACCCAACAAAGAAGGAAATTGAAGAGTGGTTAGACAAGAAGATTCACAAGTTTGCGACACAGGAAAACAGAACTCCGCAAGTGTTTGAGAAAAGGTGGCTGGATCACTACGTGTATATGGAAATCCACGAGATTTTATTTGCATCCTTTGCTTCTAAACTATATGAGTGGATCGCGAGGTTATCCAATAGCCAAGGAAGGTGTAGGTTCGATCAACCGATAGTGTGGACTTCGGAATTAGTGTGTAGACAAGAGGCATTAGAAGATAAGATCATGTGAGCTGTGGACCATTGGCTCGACCAGATAATAGGGGGATTCATCACTGAGTTCACGGTAGACACGACCGTGAGTTACAGCGAAGCAGAATGACGTTTTCTTAAGGGACCACGAGGTAAGAATATTAAATCTTTGAATACCTAGATTAAGATGTTGTTATGTGAAAAACAAGTTATGTGAATACATTAATGTTTGAGATGACGCGGAGCGAAAAGATCTACAAAGGTAGCGGCGAATTAGAAAATAATCACTTAATTTCACCTTCACGAGAGAGCGAGGAAGAGCTCGCTCGGGTCTCTACGAGAAGTGCAGTCAATTTGAAAAGGAAACACATTCCACAGTTACCACCTCCACCCATGCCACCACCTGCTCCACCCCCCTCACCTCCATCTCCACCCACTCCACCTCCACCACCCCCACAGCTCAGCATGGCGAGCACAATCAAACTACCCGTATTCAGAGGTGTAGGGAATGAAGATCCGAACCAGTTTTAGTTCGTGGTAATGTTGGACAAAAAATTGTCACCTTGGCATTCTGCAATCTATATGAGTCCATTGTCACTCATACTTTCCTCCTTTGCAAGTATTAAGCTGTAGTTCCTCATATCAAGCCTTGGAAATAAGAGAAAGCCCTTAAAAGTCTCTAAAACTTTGGTTCCACACTTTCTCTTAGCATTACCTGTGGTCTCGCACCTAATGGTCATGTTCCCTGCACACCTGACCACTCTGTCTCTGTGTTATGGGTGAAAACCTGTGTAAAAGTTAAAAAGACGCAAGTATATTCTTTAAAACTCACTTTGAGTCATTTCTAGATGCTTCTGGAAGGAATCTTGAGGTGGCAAGTTCACTCCCTTAAGGTTCATGCATCCCATACCTTAAGGAGCTAACCCCTTGATGTGAGGAGCTTATCCCTTTGAAGGAGGATTCTATCCCTTCATAGGTGGACCTGTAACCTCCTTCCTTTGCACTATAAAATGAAGCATTGGGCTGGTTACTGGGGAGGTCAAAAGCTGAATATTTTTGAGGTGAAACGCTGCTGGAACTTAGTCTTCCTAATTAAGCTTTTGTGAGGAGAGATTACATACCTCTTTGATCTCATTTGGAAGAGTGTGAGGCTTGTCAAAGTAAAGGAGATTCCTCTTTCGGACCCTGGGAAGAGCTTGTACAACATCAAGGCTGAAAAGGTTGTAAGGTTCTTCTATTTCAAGTTAATACAAATAAGTTTGTTTTTATCAATAAGCTGTGTTTTATGGTTTATTTTATGGATTCCTTGATCACCATAATGAACATGATTTATGATATTATCTATGTAGGTGTTATTTAATGTGTGCTTGTTTGTGATTGCAGGTTCTCAAAAGGTAACTCTTTCGGGCGATTGAAGGATGGCTAGTACAAACTAGCGTTGGACTTAAGGTAGGGCCTAAACACCTCTATAGTTTTTGTTATGCATCGTATATGTTTAGAGAAAGATAGATTTGCTTGTCCTGCTTGTTGCTAGATATATTTTAATACTAGGGAGATCGACCTTGTTCGTAAGATCGATTTATCCAGCCAACAAATTGGCAACTCCATTGGGGATCTAAATTTCGTTTTTTGGTTTTCCTTTGTCTTTGACTTGAGAAACTTGTTCTAGTTTCTGGTTTTTGCTTGATGCGTGTGGGATTGGGTAGTTTTTAGGATGTGGATTATTTTTTGTCTTTTCGAAGTTTTCAAGAGGACCGCACTTTGTTGTTACAGACAGTGCGGGCATCTTCACATTTTCCTTTAATACACAGAGCGGTACCGCATCTGGTTTTACTGGAAGCCTGCGGACCCTGTGAAATTTTTGAAAAAACCTAAAATGTTTTCTTCCAGTTAAGTTTAGGTTTCATTTACAACTTTTAGTGTCTAACCAGATCTGCATGTATTCTGTCAAAAATCTCTTGTGAATGAGTTCCATTGGTATTTTTTGTTTTAGATGATTTTCTAGAAGTTTTCCATCCCTGGAGTGGTTTTCACTTGGTCTCTGTAGTGACTCAAAGATCAGAAGCCTAAGAAACCTTAGATTACCCTGGTGTCTTTTTGTCTTCTTGATGAATCTGACTGGTTTTTGAAATCTTTCCTTGCTGAGAAATAGATTTCATTTTCTCTTTGCAAATCTTTGAACGAACTTGGTTGTAAGTTTCGAATTTCATTTTTATAAAAGAAAACATATCTGGATGTTTTTTTGATTGATTTGTTATTCTGAACGAATTAATCCTTAGTTTACTGAACAATTAAGTAAAATTTCCTAAAAACTAATTGAAGCTTTTATTTCAATTAGGCTTTAAGAAGTTTTAGATCTCAAGATTAGTTTTATAGTTTTGAGTGTTTTCTAGGAATTGTAGATCTCTTTTGAAAGAAATTGTTTTTTGTAGTTTTGAGTGTTGAAAAGGAAAGGGATTTATTGTGAGCATAAGTAGTAGTCTCGTTTTGAGTTCTTATTGAAAAAGACAAAAAGGTTTTCTTCTCATCTACATGTTGAAAGAAAGATTTGTCTCTCAAAGAATTGCATTCTCAAACTCTTTCTTTCAGCTAGAAATTCATTGAAAGAAAAACGAATTGTTTATCATTCTAGGTGCATTTTTTTTAGTGTTTTTGGAGTCGAGTCTTCACACCATCAAAGTTTCATTTCCATACCTATTGACTTAAGGAACAAACTATAAAAGTAACGCTTAATTAAAATTGATCTAGCAATCTTTTTTATTTCTAGGGCTCTTATCACCAATATAGCTTAGGCTAGTATCTTGGAGTAGGGAGTAATTAACTCTCCAAGATAGTTAAAACAAACAAGTAGCTATATCTTGCGGTAGGAAATAAATCCAATTGTAATCGATATAATCTGGGAAGCTTCTCTTAAAGGAGTCAATCACGAGATCATGTCCGAACCTTTGAGACAATCAAGTTTGTTTCATTGGGAAAGATAGAAGATTTGCGCGTATTATAAACGATAAACCTCGGATTAACCATTGTCGAGAAGCCTGGGGTCACTTGTTGGTAAACCACAAAATAATCATGTCGAGGAGCCTTCAAGGGGATTGAGCTTTGTTACTTTGCCCTTGCACGTAGATCGGATTGTAGACTGTTCTCCCAGTTGTATTTTTTTCTATTGGTAACCTTAGTGTCCATAAACTTAAGATTATTTCCTAAGGTGACGATGAAGGATGGGTCTCACTGTACCTGGAGCAAATGTCAACTAGAGTAACTTCTCTCTAGGGTGTTCTCTTCACTCGAGATGGTTTTGTGAAGAAACTTCTGCCAGTCTATTTCATTACGCAGGTTGTCGAGGTAACTGTTCCAATCGCCCTTTCTGTATTAAATTCTACGATGTTGGATTTCATCACCAACTAGTGTTTTTAGTACAGGAAGTTACTGTTTGTGTGTGGTTTGAACTCTTATATTTTTTAGGCGTGTGATTCAATTGTTTGTTTCTTTAGAGACTTTAAGTGGTTTTATTGAAATTTTTCTTTGTTTGCGTGTGGGTAATTAAATATTTAATCATGGCTAAATTACCAAGGAAATCTCGTAGACTTCGGGGGCAACCTCCCAAGTATACACCAAGCCAGCTTGAAGGGCTACAAGCTCTTGTATCACCTAGTGACAGTAGAGTTGGGTCACTAGAAGCCGGAGAGTCTTCCTTAATTGTTCATCCTAATTATCAAGTACAAACAACAGAGTATATTTCTGAGCCAATTTCACTTTCTAAAGTTACTGGTAGTTTTTCTCCTACTAGTGAATTAGCTGAAGAACCTGAAATTTCTGAGCCTGAAGCTGAACCTGCTCCTACTCCATCTTCAGGATTTGCTTCTCCAACTTCTAGTGGTCCTGGTTCACCCAGGGTAGGAAATATCATTACCCAAAATATTCCTTTTGGACTCATTTCTATTGAAGAACTTCTTAGTCCAAACGAAGATATAACTCTCCCTGAAAATCAACCAACTTTAGAACTTAGGGAGCGTGGATCAATTTTCTACAGTCCTTTTAGGAGTGACGCTTGGTACGTATCATTGACAATTTTTTTAGAAAACCCAAGCCTTAGTTTTTCACCACCTCAAATCCCTTTTCATCCTACGCCCAAAGGTTATTATCCTCCTTTGAATATGACGAGACGATCATCTATGTTTTTCCAAACACTAGAAACATTTTTATATGGCGGTCCTTCTGTTCCTTTGGAGTACCAGTCACTCACTGGTACTTTTTCAGGAGCATCTCCTCAACCAATTGAACATGAGATATCAACTGGTAATAATGGAACTCAACCGTTGAGCATATAAGAAATTCTTATGATGTCT
Source organism: Pinus taeda (assembly GCA_000404065.3). Lineage (NCBI taxonomy): Eukaryota > Viridiplantae > Streptophyta > Pinopsida > Pinales > Pinaceae > Pinus > Pinus taeda. Next base: position 205,872 of record APFE031666232.1, read on the forward strand.
GGTACTATTCCAAATCTACAACCTCAAGGTAGTCAGTTACCGCCTGGGGGACAACCTCAAGGTAGTCAGTTACCGCCTGGGGGACAACCTCAAGGTAGTCAGTTATTGCCTGGGGGGAAACCTCAAGGACAGTACATACCTTCGGGACAATACATACCTCAAGGTCAACCCCAGACTCAGTACATACCTCAAGGTCAACCCCAGTTTCAGTACGTGCCTCAAGGTTATCAACCTCAAGGTCAGTACCCAACTCAAGGTTTCCAACCACCTTCTGGTCAACCATTTGTACAAGGAGTTGGAAATGTACCATTTAATTATCAACACTATGCTCAACCCGGTTATGGTCCTCCATATGCTCAACCTTTTATGGGTCCATACCCCAGAATGAACATGGTGTGGGATTCATCTCAAATTCAACAGACTTTGCAACCTAATGTGTAGTTCTCAAGTCAACCTAGAAAACCTTTGGTTTCTGGTCCAACCCAGCAACTTGTCTAGCCTACTGTTCAAACTTCTACACCTAGTGTATTTCATCAGTTTGGGCCTAGTTCACCTCGAACTCCACCTCAAACTGCTACTGAAACTACTGAAACTTCTATTCAATCTACCCCACCTACTTTTGGAGTATCGGCAGCTCCGGTTTCTATTGTTCTTGCATCAGTGCAAATTCCTCAAGCCTCTTTACCACAGTCAGGACCTACAATTCAGACTTCGGTCCAAATGCCTGTAGGACAGCCTAGTCCAAGTACAATTGTCACAAGTCAACCGCAATTTACTTATCAATCATACCAGGGGCAGTATCAATTCGGTCCTACTGTACAAAACCTAGCTTATCAGTATCAACCATACCCTGGCTATACTTATCAGCAGCCTCTACAACCCCAGTTTGGTCCGGTTAATCCTAGTTTCCTAGGAGGTTATAATATTCCAAATGCAAATCCAATTCCAGGTTATCCTGGATATCCTCCTCCTGGGGCTGGTCTTGTTACCCAAGGTTTTCGAGACCCTAACCGTCAGTTACCTTTTATTGCAACTTTGGATTTACCTGATTTGTCGTGCCTTACGAAGGATCCAATTAACTATCTTCCGTATTGGCTGCCAATGCCTAATAAGTTTCCCAATGATATCCCGAAGTTCAAGGGTAGGTCAGGAGAGGATTCATCAAATCATGTGATGACTTATCACCTCTGGTGTGCATCTAATTCCATTATTGATGATTCAATTCACTTATGTCTTTTTCAACGCAGTCTGATTGGTATTGCTGCCAAATGGTACATTGAGTTACCACAAGGCTCTTTTTATAATTTTAGTCAGTTAGCCACTTCTTTCTTAACTCATTTTCAATTGCCTGTCAGATACGGCAATGGCATGAAATTGTTAACTTCATTAAAACAATCCACGTCCACATATATTTCTGATCATATTCATGAATGGCGACGTAGACGGCGTTTGGTGAAAGTTTTTATTCCGAATCAAATTTTAGCGGAATGGTTTGTCAAATCATTATTACCTAAAATCACTGAAGATGTAGCTGAGGCGGGAGTTGTTACTGAAGAGAAATTAATTGCTTAGGCTCAGTAACTTGACCTTGTCTATACACAGTCAGGTACTTTACATGAAAAAATCCCCGACCTTCCAAAACACAATCAAATAACTGCAGCTCCTTCAGGATCTCATGCCGCTGATGGTATGATTGGTTGAGTTAGTACCAAAAGTAAGAAGAATTCTTCTCCTATTATAACTTTACCAGATTCCCTGACAGGAGACTCTTCCGTTGAAATACCTGCTGATATCCATGTCGTAGAATCATATACGGCCAAATCAAAATCCGGTGGTAAAAAGAAGGGGAAGAAGAAAAATAAACAAAACTTAAAATATAAAATAGATAAAAATGAATCCACTGAAGAAAAACGTAAACCTCGCTATCCTTGTCTCATTTGTGATGAGGAGCATTTTACAAGAGACTGCCACATCGAGCAGAGGTTGCGAAAATCGTCAAAGGTTCTTAAACACATGCTGTCTTGAAGGATCCTTTTCCTAGTCAATATAGTAAGATGATTGGTTCTTCCTCAAATGCCTCAGAAGAACCCATTATGATGATGTCTCATGTCAGGATTGCGACGCAATCACAAGATTATGGTAGTAAAAATCTTGTTGGTGGTAAAGAAGCAGAATCTTCTAATTCAAACCCATCAACTACAACTCCTCCTGGTTCTGATCCACTATAGATCGAGAAACCTAACCCTGACTTAGTAATCAAACTGCTTGCTAAAGGTATACTTCAGAAATCAACTTTCAATCCACATGCGAGAGCTGTTTAGAATTATAACATTGTTGAAGATTTAGCTATTTCTTCTTTGGCAATGTCGGCTTTGGAGGTGCTGCAATCATGCCCAACACAGTGTAAATTACTATTGTCTGCTATAGGAGCTATTGATATTTAGGATTCGAACCTAATAATCTTCGATTTAGAGAATAGTACATGCCGGCTACCTCATCAAATGGCTTTCCAGATTCCAGTGTTAGTCAAAAACAGACCTTGTTTTCAGACTGTGATTGATGAGGGAGCTTCTACATGTATTATGTCGATCCAGTGTTGGAGATCGCTTGGTTCTCCTACACTCAATTAGTCTCCGATGATTCTAAAGGCTTTTGATGGTTGAGGGTTCCATCCTTTTGGCATTTTGTAGGATTTACCTATAGGGATCGAAGGCAAAACTGTAAATCTAGATGTGGAAGTGGTTGATGCCCCTCTAGATTACAACCTTCTTTTAGGTTGCAGTTGGTCTTACGCTATGACTGCTATTGTTTCACTGGTCTTTTGGCTTATCAAGTTTCCTCATAATGGAAATATCATTACGATAGACCAGTTGACTTATTTTTCATCCAACCCAGCTTCTTCAGATAGTATTCAGCATGTCAGTAAAACAACTATCACTTACAAGGATGTTGGGGTAGGTTTGATTAAAGATTCTGGTTTACTGGGAATTTTTTACTTCCCTCCTCCTAACTTATCGCCTTCTATTGCAACTATTCATATGATTTCATCGAACACTATTGCTTTTGATGATCCTTTGATCATACCTTCCAATTCCGAGGTGGATTCATTTGGTAGCGCGATGCCTTTGAGTCCTTTTGAAATTGCATATCAGGCTGTACAATTGTTTTCTAACTCTTGCTCAACCAAAACTGATCCAATGAATGTGGTCCATGGGGATTCACTTTTGATATCAACCTCAGTTTCAACAACATTTTCTGATCCCGTTCATACTAATGAGAAGATTTGCGGATTTTTGTCTGTTGATGATTTACCATGGGAAGATCTTCATCATCGATCTTCATTTTTACCTAAGCTTGATCATTTTGAAAATGATTTTTCATCTATTTTTACTACTGACTAGGTCAAAGAACCACAGAATCCAATGCAACATCCTGATTCTGAGTTAAATTTGGGAAATATCTCTTGAACGGTTCCTATTGACATTTCAGTTAAACCCAGAATTATTGAAAACATTCATATAGGTGCTTCCTATATGTACGATGAAATCCAAACTTATAATGCCATATTTCAAGAATTCCGCGACGTATTCGCCTGGTCATATGAAGAAATGCCAGGAATCGATCCATCAATTGTTGTCCATGAAATTTAAACTTACTCAAATGCTAAACCTGTCCGGCAACGTTTGCGTCAGATACATCCAAGAAAAGCTGCTACTATTAGAACTGAAGTTGAGAAATTACTTCGAGCAGGTTTCATTTATCCAATTCCTTTAATTGATTGGGTATTGAATATTGTTCTTGTTAACAAAAAGCAAGGAACGATAAGAATATGTATCGATTATAGGGATATTAATCGAGATTGTCCTAAAGACAATTATCCAACCCCCTATATCGATCAAATTATTGATGATTGTGCCAGCAGTGAAATGTTCTCCTTTATGGATGGTTTTTCCGATTACAATCAAATAAATATACTCCCTGTTGATCAACCTAAAACGACTTTCATTTGTCCATTGGGGACATTTTCTTATTGCAAATTACCTTTTGGATTGAAGAACGCTAGAGCAACTTTTCAAAGGGCTATGTCTTACACATTTCATGACATCAAGCACATTGTGCAACCTTATCTCGATGATTTACCTGCCCATTCATTACGTAGAGCCGATCATCTCACTCATTTACGAGCTAACTTTATGAGATGTAGGCATTATCGAATTCAGCTGAATCCACACAAATGTGTATTCTGTGTAGAAATGGGTTGTTTACTGGGATTTGTCATTTCAAAAGTTGGCATTCATGTCGATCCCTCGAAGGTTAAAGCTATCGTCAAATTACCTCCTCCTTCGACTCTTTGCCAACTCCAAATTTTGCAAGGGAAAGAAAACTTTTTACGTCGCTTCATTTCTAACTACGCCGAGATAACAAAAGGTTTTACCAGGTTGTTGAAACAGAATACCCCATTCTTTTGGGATGGGATAACTGACAAATATTTTGATGCACTTAAACACGCGTTAACCCATGCACCGTTATTGCATCCTCCCAACTACAAATAGGATTACTTTTTGTACCTCACCTCTTCTCATTCCACAATTGGAATGGGTTTAGTTCAGGAAGATGAATTCAATAGAGAACATGTGATTTACTATCTCAGTCGAACCCTGAATCCGACTGAGCTTAAATACTCGCATGTGGAGAAATTGGCCTTAGTAGCTGTTCAAGTTGTCCAAATATTTCGTCACTACATATTATTACGCAAAACCATGGTAATTTTTTACTGTAACGCTATGATGTATATCTTGACCAAACAATTGCTAGGAGGCAAGTATTCCAAATGGATAGTTATCCTACAGGAATTTGACTTGGAATTTGAAAAATCCAAGGCAAAGAAATCTTTGGTTTTTGCTGAACTAATGTGTGATTTCCCGTGTACTGATACCGAAACTGTGGTGGAAGAGACCATTGTGGAGGAATCCTTGTTTCTTATCAATACTCTTGATCCATGGTATGGAGATATTATTGTTTATCTCCAAACCCAATCTTTTTGGCCTAAAATCTCATGATCTCAACGACGGAAAATACGTTTCCAATCCCAACACTACAATATTATTAGTGATACACTCTATCATCGTGGGGCGGATTCTATTTTCCAACATTGTCTAACTCATGAAGAAATTGAAAAGGTTCTGAATGACTATCACTCTGGAGCATGTGGCGGTCATATGTCTGGGTACGCCATAGCCCAAAATATATTGCGCGCTGGTTGTTTCTGGCTAACCTTATTCAAAGATTGTATCTATGCAGTCTGGAAATGCCACAATTGTCAAATTTTTGATCGTAAGATGCATGCTCCACCCACTCCTCTCCAACCTATAATTGTTGTCGGTCCTTTTGCAAAGTGGAGTATTGAGTTTATTACATGTAACCCTCACTCGGCCGGGGGCATGCGTATATCATCCTAGTGGTAGATTATTTTACTAAGTGGGTCGAGGCGATGCCTACATTTTCGACAGACGGAAAAATTACTGCAATTTTCATTTTCAATCATATAATTGCTAGATTCGGTGTTCCTCAAGCTATTATTACTGATCATGGAAGTCATTTTCGAAACATCATGATGACTGAACTGACAGATCAACTTGGCTTGTGTCACGAGAGTTCTACTCCATACTATCCACAGGCTAATGGTCTGGTTGAAGCTATCAATAAAGTTTAGTCACTATGATTCAACAAATCATTAGTATTCATAGGCCGAATTGGCATAACATGTTATTTTTAGCACTTTGGGCATATCGAACCTCAGTAAAAAATTCGACTGGTTTCACACCTTTTCAACTGGTTTACAGTTTGGAAGCAGTGTTACCCATTGAATGCGAAATTTCGTCATTGCAAATAGCCATAGAATTACTCCCAACCACTTCTGAAGAGGAGAAACATTTTTTGTACTTAGCTCAGTTAGATGAGAATTGACGCGATGCTGCATTAGCAATCGAGACTCATGCGAAACGAATAAAAGCTCAGTACGACTGAAATGTTACACCTCGTAATTTTTCGAAAGGAGACCTAGTTTTACTATACGATCAAGCAAACAATAAGCTAGGGGCTGGAAAATTTGTACCTATGTGGCATTGTCCTTATATTGTTAAGCGAAAGCTGGCAAAAGGGGCATATGAATTGGTAGATTTTGATGGTGTCTCTTTGGGTAAACCCAGAAATGGACTTTATCTGAAGAGATATTATGCTTAAATTTTGATGTGGAGATTTTTGTTAGAGAAGTAGCTGGTGTGTTTCAGATTAGAAAAGTGTGCCTAGTTTAAAGAGTTCTTTTATCATTATTCCTACTTATCTTGATTTTACTCTTGATATTGCAGATGTCGACGTCTCTTCAAACATACATTGGTTTTGATGATGGTACTTGTCGTAATACACGGAACATTTCTTCCGCAACTTGGGTTATTTATTCACCCTCTGATGAGTTGGTATCTATGCATGGGGTAAGCCTCAGTCAAACAACAAATAACATTGCAGAGTATAGCGCAGTGATTGAGGTATTATCTGAATCCATCTCATTTGGAATTCGGAGTTTGATTGTTAGGTTAGATTCTGAACTCGTTGTATTACATCTTAACAGGGTTTATGCCATTAAAAATTCAGTGTTATTAAGATTATTTTTAAGAGTTCGTCTCTTGGAATGTGAATTTGATTACATTAAATATCAACATATTCCAAGACATTTAAATACATTAGTAGATGGAGTTGCTTGTTGTATGATAAATAACCATTTGCAATAATCAAAATAGTAAATTTATAACATTCCATAACATGTTACACAAGATAGCCAGTAATAGTGATATATCATAGCATAGAAGTGTGTCGAATATACATCGTCTTCGATCATAGGTTGAAAGCCACCTTATGATCGGCAAAAATGATAATACAAAAAGACATAAAATGTCATGTGAGTCTACAAAAGCGATCATCCTATCCCTGGTGATGATCACAATAAGAAACCACTGCTCGGGCCACCCTACAAAGGAATCTCCTAAAAGGTCCTCGGACCCCACTCACATATCGTTGTAACCTAAGTGGAATATTATCTATGTCAGTCTCTGGAATATCTGTTGTCAAACGCTCTAGATGATTCTCCAAGTCGGTCAGGATCTCTGTAGATTGGTCCTATGGGGCCAGTACTACTGTAGTTGGGTATCTCCTCTCATAAGGCTGGAGAGCGGCTGGTCATCGTGGACCCACATCTGCATTTAAAAATTTTTATTGTCAGTTTTGGGCGATTTAAAAAAATTAAAAAAATTAGTTAAAACTTAGAAAAGTATTGAAAATTATTTTACCTAAATCATCCCACTACTCTCCTAGTGGAAGAGTCATGTCTGGGTCACCGCGATAATCCATCCTAGCGTATGGAAAATCCTGAATCACGAAAAGTTGGTTTCTCAACCAACAAAAATACTCAGGCGGAAATTGAACAACCTCTGAACCCTCCTCAGGATGATGGGCCATTACTGCAACCCAACACATTATCCTAGGCTCTCGAGGAAGTCCAACCTCAACGGAAAGCTGCCGTGGGACCAGCACAGGGACCCTCTATAAACCAAATCTCACAACTAGGAAACCATATCCAAAGTTTTTTAGTTGTCCGTTCTTTGCTCTAGTTAGTTGGCCTTTTACATTCACCAACACAGCTTCACACTAGTTGAAGATGTACCTGGATAACAGTCTACTGCCATTCACATCTGAGATCTAGTAGCTACATGTAATGCTGCACTCATGCATAGTCTAGTGACAGTGAATGCAATAACCTTAAGTTCAGGATGGGCGATAGCTTTAATATCGATCTGTTTGTCCTCTGTTTGATCATTGCAAAACTCCAATCGAAGACTAGCGACAGACTGGCCACCTGGCCTAGTCCCAAAAAGAGATAATCGTTCGCCTCTCTTAGGCAAACCAATCAAGAAATATATGTCCTCCAGCTCAATTTCGAGCTGGTGGCCACCAATCATGAAACATTGGTCCTGTATGTTCGACCTGTCTACCAGCCATTACAAGAAGTCTACTTGGTCCCTCATGCCTGGTATGGCCCAAATTTAATCAGTCTGCATGCTTTCAATGCCCGTATTGTGGGTGGATGAATTAATGCGGCAAGATCCACATCCTCATGTTCACGTTCCCACAAAATCAGTATTTTGTATGTCCTACATTTCAAAAAGATGTATTAGAACAATTTAGTTCAAAAATTTTTGGGCGAAAATGGAGAAATTTGAAATTTTAAAACCTATTTCGCGGGGTCCGCACCCTCCTGGTTATAGACAGTGCGTAGGTCCGCACTCGTCGTAAGCAATAGGTGCAGACCCACAACTTTTTTCTTTGTAGAAAAAAGTTGGGGTCCGCAGGGGCTGCATGTTGCACCTGTGGACCCCCGCAAGTGTTTTTCTAAATCAAATTTTCTCTAAAAAATCAATTTTAAAGCCCTAAGATGAAATGTAAATGGTTGAAATGCAAGATAAGGATGACGTGGGTTACCTGGAGTTGACGGTTTTCAATTCCAACGAACGAATTTTCTGCAATCTTCACAGAAAGTTTCTTACCCAAAAGCTCTCACTTCTCACTTTAAAATCAAACGGTAAAAATGAATTTACAAAAGCCCTTTTTATAAGTTTTTTTGAATAAATGAATTTTTAATTTATTTATTTTTCGCTTTAAAAAGGTAACTTTTTGATGCATTTTTATTTATCTTAAACATGTATGAGTAATGTTTTGAGTTTTTGTGCAGAATATTGGATTTTTCAGGGAAAATTGATTATTTTCAAAAAAGAGCATACTTTTTCACTTTTTCGAACTCTCCCAAAATTTAAGAAAAAGCGAAACATAGGAGTCCTCTTTAAGCTCTTTTCTGACTCGTAAAATTTGAAAAGATTGTCGAGTTTTTCCTTTTTAAACTCGTTAAAATGGAATTAAAAGGACAGTCCACTTACATCTCTTTCCTGACCGTATAAACATGAAAATATCATCGGACGTTTGTCGTTTCAAGTTCAATATTGGTTATAAAATGATGTGTCTTTGATGGCTTTTTTACTTTTTCAGATCGAAGCCACTAATTATGAAAAGTACTCCTTGATTGTAATGGTCAAGCAATTCTGTCAAGTATTATTTTATACTTTTTCGGACTTGGGGAACACAAATTTATGAAAAAGTACACCTATGGAGTTTCCTGAAGTTTTTATTCTGACTCCCTAAAATTGAAAAACATCGAGTTTTTCCTATACTGGACTCATTAAAATTTAACAGTAAAGGACCTGTTCAATTTTAAACAGGAACGAACCACTCCTTCTTAGGGTTCAAATTTTAAACTAAGTTGGACTCATCCAAAGGATGAGCTTATAAACAAGCAAATGTTATCCTCCTCAAGCTTGTCAAAAATAAAGAGGTACTTGCCAGAAATGGTGGGGGAAAAGAGAGAAAAATGAACTCATTTGTTACACTTTGTGTTTTAGAAAAGCAATTAACCACGCCTGAACACGACACTTTTATTCACCTGGGTTGGGAAATCCTTTGCCTAACAGTTAATCAAACCATATTGAAAGTCTTCAGCTAGTTTCCGGGTATTAGCTTTGGGTCAATTGTCACCAAACCATCTACAGTGTCATTATGTGTTCAAAAGATCAGTTCAAATAAACCATCCATCTGCAAAATATCTGTCATCCATTTTGAACATCCTTGAGTTAGTCCTTGCCAGATATATTTCTTCAAAACTTGATCTATGATTTCGTGTTGTGCGCTTGCCTATGACGGATTACTTTCTATCAACTTCAGCTCATTATCTAGAAAGATGATCTAGCAATAGTCAGTACCTTGGAATCTGCATGCCCTAATGGCAAGTTTCTCGCCTTCGACGATAGGTTGCATCATTGACCTTCGATCAAAGGATTCTATGACATGTTTGACATCAGCTCATCTATTCGCATTTCATGGATTGCACTGAGCACTTCGAGAGCCATTGACATTACTAGTGGTTTCTCTCACACTTGTTAACAGTTCACATCATTGACTGGTAATCAATTGGTTTCTACCATGTTTGACTTCGACACATTAATTCACATGGATAGAATCGTACTAGTTTTGGAAGCAGAAATCAAGACCCTGGATCTAGTTTCTACCATCTAGGCTGCTAGGAATTTCGTTATTCATTATACAGTGGACTATTCATAAATAGATGGCTGCGCCCATACTGTGTCTACATATGTCTATACTCTTGATGTATTACAAAATCATTCCTGTATCAGAACAGTTTAGTCAGTTTTTAGGCAGTTTGATCTGAGTATGGGAATGCCTACCTCAGCGATGATATGTTCACATATATATATTTTCCATTGAATGTTTTTACAGGTTCTGACTGCGGTGTCCATAGGATGATGCTTGAAACGATAAAGTACTTCACTCTTCATAGATGACAAACTCTATCTTCATTTATTACAGACTTCGCACTTTAGGGGGTAATCTGTTGCACAAAACATTGTCACCTTGGCATTCTGCAATCTGTATGAGTCCATTGTCACTCATACTTTCCTCCTTTGCAAGTCTTAAGCCTCAGTTCCTCATATGAAGCCTTGAAAATAAGAGAAAGCACTTAAAAGTCTCTAAAACTCTGGTTCCGCACTTTCTCTTAGCATTCCCTGTGGTCCCACACCTAATGGTCATGTTCCCTACGCACCTGACTGCTCTGTCTCTGAGTTATGGGTGCAGATCCCTGTAAAAGTTAAAAAGGCACAAGTATATTCTTTAAAACTCACTTTGGGTCATTTCTAGAAGCTTCTGGAAGGAATCTTGAGGTGGCAAGTTCGCTCCCTTAAGGTTCATGCATCCCATACCTTAAGGATCTAACCCCTTGATGTGAGGAGCTTATCCCTTTGAAGAAGGATTATATCCCTTCATAGGTGGACCTGTAACATCCTTCCTTTGCACTATAAAATGAAGCATTGGGCTGGTTACTGGGGAGGTTAAAAGATGAATATTTTTGAGGTGAAATGCTACTGGAACTTAGTCTTCTTAATTAAGCTTTTGTGAGGAGAGATTACATACCTCTTTCATCTCATTTGGAAGAGTGTGAGGCCTGTCAAAGTAAAGGAGATTCCTGTTTCGGACCCTGGGAAGAGCTTGTACAACATCAAGGATGAAAAGGTTGTAAGGTTCTTCTATTTCAAGTTAATATGAATAAGTTTGTTTTTCTCAATAAGCTGTGTTTTATGGTTTATTTTATGGATTCCTTGATCACCATAATGAACATGATTTATGATATTATCTATGTAGGTGTTATTTAATGTGTGCTTGTTTGTGATTGCAGGTTCTCAAAAGGTAACTCTTTCGGGAGATTGAAGTATGGCTAGTACAAACTAGTGTTGGACTTAAGGTAGGGCCTAAACACCTCTATAGTTTTTGTTATGCATCGTATATGTTTTGAGAAAGATAGATTTTCTTGTCCTGCTTGTTTCTAGATATCTTTTGATACTATGGAGATCGGCCTTGTCTGCAAGATCTATTTATCCGGCCAACAGGTAAGAGTAGTGTGGGAAGTGCAAGGGGTCATGGACAACAACATTAAGAGGGCTAAATTGGTGAGTGTGTTGCAGGATCGTGCATTGACATGGTATATCGAGCACTCTAACGACCACCCAAACGCAGGGATGGTAGAGATCCAGAATGCATTGAACCGAGAATTGAGTTGGCGAAAATCGGAGACACAGTCAATCATCGGGTTTAAAGAGATTGTGATGCTTCTAGGCGAGACCCACTGGGATCTGGATCAATGCCTGAAGAGTATCCACGAGGCCAATATGACACTAACATATGCCTAGCATCGCGCATGGTTTGTGGCATCCCTGACACCACACTTGAGGATGGCACTATCACAACAGAAACTTTCCAACCAAGTCGAAGCGTTGGAAATGGCAATAAGGTTGCATGAGACCCCGATACAAGACCCTAGGTTGGGTGTTCAACAAATCCACGTGCAACTACAGAATCTATGCCTGGAAATGTAGAGTTTGAAGAAATATAGGGCACTGTGTTCAGACGCATGTGAGGAAGTATAATGCATAAAAATGCAAAGGCCAAGGCCATGACAAGGATCACTATCTAGTATTCACGAACTACTTGGTAGGAAGGGGACCAATGTTGGTGAGACTAGAGGCACAGGTAGGGCCGAGTGCAACACCCACCTTATGGTGCGCGATCTGTCAGATAGGAGGAAAACAAATGATGGACAATTTTCATTTGTTGCAGAAGTATACAAAGACTTCCTAGTAGTTGTTTTGTAATTTTTGTAGGTCAATAGGCCACGACGAGCGCACTTGTCATAGCTACGAGCTAATGATGGACCAGACCCCAACACTTCGGATTCAGACAAGGAAGTAGAATGATGGCAGAATCAGTTGCACGAAGTGACAATGCTGAATTGCAACATGATGATTAGATCACTACACTGCATGATAATAGAGGCAAGGAAACTGCCATCATATGATGGAGTGACAGTGGTGGATGAATTCCTGGAAAAATTTGAAAGCGCAGTACCAGAATAGCAATAGTTCGATGCGCTGAAATGGGCACTACACGCAACACCCGCACGATGGTGGAGTACACGTCAAGGCAAGTTTGAGGACTGGCGTAGATATAGGAGAATGATGTGCTTGCAGTTTAGAAGATCCCAGTTTCAACCAAGAGTCGGGTAGCCAGGACAGAGCAGCTTATGCGCTCACCTATGTTAATGGGTATAGACATGTGTTGTGTAGTCCACACGAACATACCCCAAACTAGGGATAAAAAATTAGAATAGTTAACAGCAGCAGGAAAAGCGATGCACACCACAAAACTTTAATGCGTATGCATTTGAGATGGTATGTGGAATCCTAAACAGGGTTCACCAGGTGAGACAAATTGATTGGGACCTACGCGTATCAGTGGTTGGATGGGCCTATAGGGCCATGTGCAAAGACCTGAGCACATAAATGATTCAAATGCTGAAGAGCAAAGATGAGACCATAAGAGCAGAGAGGAATCCTAATGCAATAGCTCCTACAGTTGGGATAGTACGCGAGGAACTATGCAGTTACAAGAAGCCATTCAGTGAGGAAATATTAAACTTCGCAAACTCGAAGAAGATTGGGTATGGATGAGGAAGAAAAGTAGGTTAATGGATGAAGAAATAAACAAACTGGAAACTGAAATCACACAAGATAAACTAAGAATGATAGGAGAAGATATGAGCAGCGATCCTACTGCATTAGAATATTTCTGCTGAGAATTGGTGGCTCTGCTACCATGGTTGCAACCACACCTTACCAAACAAAGTAACCGGTGGAGCACACCACATAAGGAAGAATTCGCGGCGCTGACTATCGCTAGGGAAATTGAGGAGTGCCCACGGACTAGGCTAGAAATTGAATTGAAGCCTCACACAGGTGGTGCGACCACCTGACTATCCAAAGGGAGCACAGTCTCAGCACTCCAAGCAGATGAAAGAGAGCACTGGACTATAAAAGAGTCTGTAGGGGAGCTGTGCGATAAGGGGATTGTGCATAGAGTCAGTATGTCATAGGGGTTGCGCCCACACATAGGGGGTTACATTGTTGCATAGGTAGGCTGGAAGGTGACCATTGGTGTCACTGCTCATGACAAGATGTCCAAGTTAAGACAACGAGGAGGGGGTGGCAGGCAATTAATACACGAAGTCAGAACTAGATTTTGGATGATCTACCGCTAACATCGCATTAATGAGCCGAATGGGGGGAGGAACAGTTGAATTTGAATTCAAAAAGGCCTATAAATCACAGGTGGTTATCCACCGAACAACCCTTGGCGTCTTGAGAATTCAGTTGGTGCACTATCAATTGGGTATGGACCTTACAAATTTAGAGGCATTGAGAGCAAGTTTAATGTTTGAGACATTGCCAGAAGAGACACTGAACTTCCTGAACAGAGTGATGTCAACAGCTGAGGGAGTCACGAAGAGCCCTATGCCACCGGTGGGGGATGCACCAGAGATTCCTAAATCGCCCCGGATGCCGAGGCTTAAAAAAGATCCACAGGCAGTAGGACAAGTCTGCATGTGTCTGCAAAATCTGTGGTTTGGTAAACTATCTATGGAAGACAAGGGCAAGACGATTAATCTTGAGATAGATGATGAGAAGGAGGATCTCTAGGCCTTCGTAGAAGAGATTGAACTAGATGAAGAAATGGAGGAAGACATTCAGCCAGTGCGTGCTGTAGCAAAACTGCCCAAATATGTCCCCCCATGGAGAGGGAAAGCAAAATTGCCCAAGGATTTTGATGTTGTTAAGAGCGCATTCGAAACCCCACTCCTCCCAGATGGAATCCTGTTTGAGGGTTCAGTCCTAGGCCGCATGCCCATGATGAAATTTGAAGATTGGGACCTCGTGGATAGTGAAAAGTTCCCACATTTGGAGACTAGCCAACTCATGAAACAAATCAAGGAGGGGTCAGTTACATTGCTACAGCCACGAAAATGGTTGCAGGGTGGAGGAGGTCAGGCTACTCCACTTATTATGGATTCCACACTTTCATCGGGCACCAATCATGATATTTGTCATCAGGCAACTGCTTTGCGTAGTGCATGATGGGTACTTGTGGCTGGAGGAGCCTATTCCCATCACGACAGAGCTTATTCATAGGATTTCTCGGCTTCCCTGTACGGGAAAGGATCCCACGGAAATAGTTGGCAAAAGTGGAGACTTGGCACTCACAGAGGCCATGAAGAAGAAATATAAGTTGGAGAAAAAGTAGAGGGGCTACGTTCTTACTAGAATTCAAGAAAAAGGGGTGTGCATAGCCACCCAGCTGCTGGTAGGAAAAGTGATGAGAAAATGTCGCGTCAACGAGGTACCAGCAACGGTCATTGCGCTGGCCGAACACTGCGCAGAGGGGGTATAGTTCAACTGGGCGCAGTTCCTCTGCGAGGATTCCTTGACAAACTACAAAGAGGCCCAGGAGTAGGGTAAGACCTTCCACTACGCATGGTTTCTCTTATCCATCTTATTGGTTGTAGGGGAATTGCCTGAGGACAATCAGTTTCCTCCTCTTGACCAGGACTTGCCAGAGGCAGCAAAATACGCATCTCTCTGGGCGACAAAGGACACCACGTGAATCCGCGAGACCAAGATCTTCTAGATACTCATGGAGGCAAGCATCCGGATTTGGATCAACAAAAGGCTGCGCCTATCCCCCATAGTGTACGACAGTCTGTAGAGCTTTGTAGACTTTAAGGTGGATATGCACAATGTGTATATCAAGGTGCGAAAGGATCCGGAGCAGAACTAGACCAAACACCCTTTCATCGCAATTGATGACGTTGTTTTCGTAGTGCTCGACACATGGCCACCCGAATGGCATGCCCTAGATCTGGTAGCTTGCGATGAGATAGTGATACAAAGACAGAAGGATGCTGCCAAGCTGCTGGCACAACAGAAGCAAAACGAGCAGTTCGCCGAGGAGGTAAGGGCTTCCTGCAAGGCAGCGAAAAAAGCCACAGAGCAGACCAAGGCCGCCGAAAAAGCAGCAGCAGCTGGGGCCACCATGACGTAGGAGGAAATAGGCTTGGACCTGACCACAGGATAGGGGAGAGATGACATGGCGGGAGGCGCAGACCCAAGCATTACCTCTACACAACTCAAACGACCGCATGATATGGAACGAACTGGGCCACAGAAGAAGACCAAAGCTTCCAAGCTATACGGGGAACCTATTACACTAACAGAGAGTGACCTATACAACATTGATGACACAGTTTGCAAGGTCACTAGGGAAGCACTCCATGAAGCAATGATGGAGCAACATAATGTGTTGGGGGCCCTCAGGGCGCAACTGCAGGGACTTCAGGTGCGGCCCCCACAAGAAGGAACGGTAGTCACCTACGACACCCGAGTACATCGGAAATAGAGCAGTTGTTGAGTAACACTGTCATGCTTCTGGAAGGAGCACTGATAGTAGACAACATGGAGGACAAAGCTGCAGTGGTCCAGATCAAGGGACTTGGCCTAAACTTTGCTGCCCTTCCACGAGATATATTATACCAACTGCAGGACGGAGTGACAATAGAACTCCGCGCTAGGGAAGGATGCACAATGCAAATGCTTAGTGAACAGTGAATCGACATTGAGAAGCTAGCCTACAACACGATGAAGCGTTGGCACAGAATCAGCAGCTGGAGCAGATCATATAGGAAGCATGGCGCTGCACCCCAGACCTAGAAATTGTGATAAACCTACCAATAGGAGTTGGGATCCACAAATTGGCCAGTGGATTCCATGACACAAAGGAGGAAGCAATGAGGATCTAGCTAGACCTCAACCTGTAGATTATTGAATTGTGATTAAAGGCACAGTCATACATGCCCCCAAAAGTTTAGGAACAATGTGCTAACGCTATCCAAGAGGGGTTGGAGGAAATAGGACAGGTAGTGCAGACCTGTACAACTCTGTTGGAAGAATCCTTCAGAGTCCTCACTGCCTTACAGAAGAACCCCACCATACAGTGCCTGGAAATAGAGGCGTGTGAGCTTTAAATGCAATATGACAATGTGTACGAGATGGCGCAGACAGTGATCATGATGCAACAGCTAGCGAAGCTACAGTAGGCGAAGGCATTGAAGGAGCAAGTGGATGTCGCGCGCCAAAAGGAGGTAGTACTAAAGCACGTGCCTAGCCTTGGATTGATGAGGCCTTCATCGTCACTACCAACATTGAAGGAAATCTCACGCAAATGAAAGTGATGCAAGATTTACGATATGGATTTGCCTCTAACAACGAGCATTCAGTCAAGCGAGTAGAGTCGATCCAACAGACGGCAGAGTAGTGCGCTCTGGACCTTTGCGCAACCCAAACACAGTTGGAAGGGCTTCATGCCAAGATCACCACATTGTGACTCGACACGAGTCATGATGATTGTGTTGGGGACATGTTGGGCAGCGGATCCCCCCATAGCATGTTTTTGGGGCTTAAAGCTTGAGTTTTGGTCAATGTAATGTAAAGACCCCACAAAATGCAGGCGCAGAGCGCGAGAGTCTAGGATGAGTCATAGGGTTGTCCATCCCTAAATAATGTAATTTAATGTAAAGTTGTGTTAGCCTACCCATGGTTCGCGGACCATGGGATTGTATAAATAGAGTGAGGCTCTAAGTGTAAAGACAATTTTTTGGGAAAAGGAAAGTAATAGATAGATGTGAAAGGATGGTTAGAGGATAGAAGTGGATCTGAAGTCTATTGGGTCATAGTAGTAGGAAGAGGCTCTGTAGCTAAGTGTGCAGATGCCTAGTAGAGTCTGCAAATGAGTGTGCAGACCCCTGCAGCTGAGTGCGTAGGGTGGAGTCGGGTTTGTATTGAACTAAACTTGAAAAGGATTATTAATAAAGCTAAGTTGAATCAGCATATTGTGCATCTATTTCATAGAACTATATTTTGTTGTTATGTGTTAATGGTATTTGTTTATTTATATGTGCGCACTTGTATGAATGCTTATGAAAAGCTCCTAAGTAATTAGCGAATAGAACCTAATTAAGGGAGACTTGGGTAATTAACACTAGTCGCACT
Source organism: Pinus taeda (assembly GCA_000404065.3). Taxonomy (NCBI): domain Eukaryota; kingdom Viridiplantae; phylum Streptophyta; class Pinopsida; order Pinales; family Pinaceae; genus Pinus; species Pinus taeda. Next base: position 223,478 of record APFE031666232.1, read on the forward strand.
GCAGCTAGAGCTGCACGAAGGCAGTACCACAGGACGCAAGGAGCTCGTTGGTGCGCGTAACCTAGTAAGTGTGAAGGTTGAATCACGTACATATCGCCCCATATCAGACATCCCAAGGGTGCAGAAACCTGGTTCCAACACCCTCCCATACTACTTTGGGTGAGACCTCAGTCCACGCTCCGCAGACTATACCGAAAGGGCCAATAGTACCGGGATTTGCTTAGTTAAATCAATTCTGAACCTAGGTCAGGCCCCATGTAGCCAACAAACATAAAGAAGGCAACACTGGTTAGTGCTCTACAAGATTGCGTGCTAACCTAGTATATTAAGTACTCCAGCGATAACTTGAATGCTAGAGTAGTGGACATCCAAGCAGAACTAAATAGGGAAGTTAGCAGGCTTAAATCTGAAGCACAATCAATTGTTGGATTCAAAGAGATCATGATGCTACCAAGTGAGATTCCTTGGGAACTAGATCAGAGGCTGAAATGTACGATCCGCGAGGCCAACATGAATTTGATAGATGGAAAACATCGCGAGTGGTTTGTGGCTTCACTACTACCATACCTAAGAAATGTGATGTCGCAGTAAAAGATATCAACTCAGACAAAGACCTTGGAGATTGCCATGAGACTACATGAGACCCCAATGCAAGATCCTAATCTAGGAGTTCAGCAGATCTACGCATAGTTGAAGAATCTGTGCCTTGAGATGCAAAGCTTGAAGTAGGATAGGACAGTTCGACCAGAGATATGCGAAGAAGTATGGTGCGTGAAATGCAAGAGTCAGGGTCATGACCAAGACCACTACTTGGTCTTTACAAATTACCTTGTAGGAGGAGGACCGATGCCTTTAAGGCTGGAAGCTCAAGCAGGACCTAGCATGATGTCTGCTTTGTGGTTGCTATCTATCAAATAGCTGAAAAAAATGCTACGGATAACTTCCACTTGTTACAGAAGTATACACAAACTCCGCAAAAATGGTTCTGCAACTTTTGCATATCGGTTAGACATGATGAGTGTACTTGCAAGAGCTATGAGTTGATGATGGATAGAATGCCCATCTACAGAGTTCAGGTTGAAACGTGGCCCCTTGACCAGAATGCAGGGATGGCGGAGACAAGATTTCAGGGGCACAGACGAGGCCGAGGCCAAGGAGGACCTAGTAGATGTCGCAGACAGTTGACTTGCTACAATTGCAAAGGGCTGGGATACTATGCCCGCGATTGCACTAATACAATGCACCTGTCATGCAAGTATTGCATGTTGTTTGATCATGAAACGAAGATTGTCCTACACTAATAGACAAGATATGTGACAAAGGAGCACTACCACCTCCCTCGACTCAGAACCTATAGATGATGAGGTCTGATCCATGCGAGGAAGGTCCAAACGTAAATATAGTGCTTTGAAGTGGAATCACGACGGGAGATGACAAGGGGAAACAGCCAGAAGACACTTCGTGGATTCATAAGGCCCCAATGAAAGAGGCTGAGTTGATTTGGAGCACGCTCGGGAAACCTTCATGGAAGCTAAGAAGAGCTTCACTGAGGCCTCCACTTTAGGAAGCAAAGATAAGCTTGATTCGGAGATGGACCCCTCTATGCTCACTAATTTTTTGGAAACTTGTATGAAGCTACTGCGCAACAGTAAGGTTGTGAAAGGGTTATAGGAACTTATTAATAGATGTGCTGGGACTGCGCTAGGTGAACCACACGTATTCTGCAAGATCGGAAAGCATAAGGCAATGACGGGGCGTGAAATGAGACTCATCGCACAAATTGGAGAATATGATATCGATCAAGTCATTCTGGATTTGGGATCAGATGCGAATGTTTTACCGAAACAGACATGGGAGTGAATGGGGAGACCTATGCTACAATGATCTCCGATTCAGTTGAGGATGGAGAATCAACATAAAATCATACCCATGGGGCCATTGCTGGGAGTAACCATGGATATTGAGGGAGCGAGCGCGCTAGCAGATTTTGAAGTAATAAAGATTGTTGTTGAAAGCAATCCCTACCCTGCGCTCCTGGGAATTGACTGGGCTACTGATATGAATGGGGTAATCAATATGAAGAAGTGAAAGATGATATTTGAGAAGAAGTCACTACACATAATAATACCCATGGATCCTGCTGAAGGATCATGATATACGAAACCAATCCGCGACTATGAAAGTGATGATGATCTAGATTGCATCTATAAGATAACAATGCGAGACCAAGACTAGGTGAATCCCACTGTAGATGGGCGCATTACATGGGAGCGCGAGAGTCCCTGCACTTTGGACTCCGATGAAGAAACAAAATGCTGGCAGAATTGGTTACACAAAATAACTACGTTGAATTGCAATAAGATGACACGGTCGTTGCACTATGTGTCATCGAAAGAAAAGAATCTGCCTAGTTATGATGGTATAAATGAGGTAGATACCTTCTTGGATGCATTTGAAAGGGACATGCCAAAGAAGCAACGCTTCCAGACCTTGGACTGGGTACTGCACGCTACGCCTGCAAGATGCTGGGGTATGCACAAAGGAAGCATTGATGATTGGCGCGAATGTAGGAGAATGATGTGAGCATGATTTGGGAAACCTAAGATGTGAGTGATAGATAATTATGATGGGCAAGATGATCCGTGTGCGCATCTGGCCAAATGTACACAAGCCTGAGGAGAAAAGCCCCAACCTTAGTAGATTCACAGGTACTCCGCATTGAAGTACCTGGTCAATAAGCCTATGTTGGGGGGGCGAATTTGTAGATGGCTCTTATTGTTCTAGGAGTACGATTTCGAAGTTATTGTGAAGCTTGGATGATTGAACATGGGACCAGACCACTTGTCACACATCGAGACAAGGGAGAAAGCTACTAATTTGGAGCAAGGATTACCTAACGTGCAACTCTTTGCCGTGCACGTTGCGGATGGACATTTTGAAGATATAATACACTTTCTAACAACTGAAACTACACTGGAAGGATACTCTGTCCAACAAAATAAGGAATTAGTGATGCGCACGACAGATTTCTCTATCATTGATGGGCATCTATACAAGATGGGGAATGATGAAATACTGCGAAGGTATGTCCTTGAGTTTGAACGAAGCAATGTCCTCGTGGATTCTCATGGGGGCGTCACGGGAGGACATTATGTAGGAAGAGCAACCGTGTAGAAGATTCTATGTGCAGGGTTGTGGTGGCCAACCCTTCATCAAGATTCAAAAGCATATTAAAAGTTGTGTGATGTATGTTAGTGGACAGGAAGGCCATTGCGAAGGGATGAAATTCCTTTGAATCCACAAGTAACGTTTCAACCCTTCGAAAAGTGGGAAATATATTTTGTAGGACCTATTTAGCCCCAAGGAAAGACAGGCGCAAGGTACATTATCACTGTGATCAAGTACTTGACTCATTGGGCAGAAGTGCAGTTGGTGAAGGATTGCACAGGTGTGACTGCCATGAAGTTTCTATTTGAACATGTACATACATGATTTGGTTGTCCAAAGATCTTGATGAGCGATTGTGGTATGCACTTCCTGAATGAGATGATCAACACACTAACGAAGGAATTTAAGGTGTATCGCTAGAAGAGCACACCTTATCACCCATAGGCTAACGAGACAGTAGAAGCATTCAACAAAGTACAGGAGACTGCGCTGACCAAGGTATGCAATGCTCAGCGAAGTGATTGGGACTTACGCATACTTGCAGTGTTATGGGCTTATCGAAGGACATGCAAGAAGCTAATGGGACAAACATCTTTTAGGCTTGTCTATAAAGTGGAAGCTATAATGCCTATGGAATACATCGTGCCTAGTCTACGTATAGTAGCGCTCACAGGTATGTCAGATCGAGGAGCCCTGGAAGAGAGGCTCGTGCAGTTGGATGAGCTAGAAGAAGAGAGATTTTTGGTTGGATTTCACCAGCAGGTCCAAAAGAAGTGTGAAAAGGCATGGCACGACCAACACATTAAGTTGCGCACCTTTAAGGTGAATGACATGGTGTTGTTGTATGATAGTAAGTTTGATAAATTCCCAAGGAAACTCAGGGTGCACTGGTTAGGGCTGTATGTTATTAAGGAGATTGCCGTTGGAGGCGCGGTCCAGTTGATTAAGTTAAATGGAGATCCCTTCCCACGAAAAGTGAATGAAAGTTGTTTGAAGCCATACACAGGTGGCCTGACCATTTGACTAGCTGACAAAGCATAGTATTAGCGCTCCAAGCAGTTGAAAGGAGGCACAAGACTATAAACTACACTACCCGGGAGCTGCGCAATGTTAGGACTACGCGAAGCAGCGAAGTGTCACAGGGTCTGCAACAATGCGAAGATAGTTGTGCTAGCGCCAGGTCTATTGGAAAGTGACCGTTAAAGTCACTATTCATGATTTGATTATTGGTTTGAGCCAAATGGATCAGGCGGCAGGAATTTAAGGTGAAATTTATGAGTTAGATTCTTGAAAATTTGTCGCCAACCTAGCATTAATGGGTCGAATGTGGGGGGAATTGTTGAATTCAAATTCAAAAGGACCTATAAATTACAAGTGTTTGTCCAGCAAAAAACACTTGGCATTTTGAGATCTGAGTTGTTGCACTATCAATTATGTATCGACCTTTCAAACTTTGAGGCTTTGAGAGAAAGTTTCATGTTTGAAACATTGCAGAAGGAGATGCAGTACCTGCTGACTAGAATGATGTCGACACCCGAGGAAGCCACGTAGATAATTGCGGAAGTGGAAGCCCCAGAGAGTGCCAGAGCGATTGTTGAGGTTCCTAAATCACCCAGAACATCGCGACCTAAGAAGGATAAGCAGGCCATGATCCCGATGTGCATCTCACCACGAAATCCATAGAGGACCAAGCTCACCTTGCAGGAAAAGGGGAAGGCCATCAATCTGGAGGTCGAGGAGGAAGAATTTGAAGAAATCCTAGTAGATGAAGAGGACGTAGAGATGGAATTTGAAACCCAGGGTGTGGACCCTATTACACAGTTACCTGAATATGTTCCTCCATGCAAGGGAAAATCCAAAGTGTCGAAGGACATAGGTGAGAGAAAGAGCTCTCTACAAACTCCGCTGCTCCCAGACGATATTATTTTTGAGGGGCCACTCTTGGGCTGGGTCCTTGTGTTGAAGTTTGAAGATTTGGACCTCGCAGACCATGAGAGGTTCCCTCATTTAGCGATTGAAAAGCTAATGTGTCAAAGGATTGACGCGACTACTAGAAAAATTCAATTGGATCCGCGAACATAGCTCAGAGGGGTAGAGAAAGCCAGGTTGATAAACCTGCTCTGGGTGTCTCATTACCATCGTGCCCCAGTGACTGTCTTCGTCATTAGGCAGCTGCCCTGCTTGGTGCATGATGGGTTCTTGTGGATGGAGGAGCCCATCCCCATCATAGACCATCTAATTCACCAGATTACATGACTACCTTAATCAAGAGATGATCCAGTGAACATTTCAGAGGGAAAAGGTGGCGAGTTGGCCCTAGCTTTAAGCGATAAAGAAGAAGTTCAAGCTGGAGAAGAAGAAGCGAGGGTATGCCATCTCCAGCATTAACAACCCTATAGTCAAGGTCGCGACACAAATATTAGCAGGGAAGGTGATGTAGAAGTGTCACGCGGATGAGGTGCTCACACCCATGGTTGCACTAGCGGCCCAATGTGTGGAAGGAGTTCAGTTCAACTGGGCAAACTATCTATGCGGGAAGTTCCTTGTGGACTGTCGTAAGGAACAAGAGAAAGGAAAAATGTTTCACTACGCGTGACTCCTGTTGTTGATAGTACTGGTGGTATGGGAGCTACACGAAGATAGCCAATTCCATTCGGTTGTGCTAGACCTTCCAGAGGCAGCGAAGTACGCTTCATTGTGGGTGACCAAGGACATATAGTGTATCAAAGAAAGTAAAATATTTTGGGTCATAATGGAGATGAATATCCAGATGGGGATCAATCACAAGCCGTGGTTGTCACCCAAAGTCTATACTAGTTTACAGAGCTTTGCAGAGTTCAAAGAAGATTTCCACCATGTTTTTTTAGGGCATGAAAGGACCCCACAAAGACATGGCACAACTTACCATACCTGGCGACTGACGATGTGATATTTTTAGTCCTTGAGTCTTGGCCACCAAAGTGGCGTGCTCTAGCTAGCTCCTAGGTGGAAACGGACAAGTCTGCCACACAGCGCAAGAAGGAAGAGACAAACCTTAGGATGGCACAACTAGCGAAAAAGCATGGGAAAGAGGAAGCAGTGGGTAAGGCCTAGGCACATGATGCTATGAAGTTGGCGGAACAACAAAAAAAAAGAGAAGAAAAGCATGAAGGACAGAAGTCACCTTTGCCCGAACCAGAGATAGACACAGAACAAGGTAGTGTAGACCTATAGACGACGTCCACCCAACTCAAGCGTCCATGACCATGAGAGAAGATAGTGCCACAAAAGAAAACAAAGGCATCGAAGACATCTTTTAACCCAATCACCCTCACTGAGGAGGATTTGCATGATATTGGTAAAACAGTGAGGGATGTCACCTCGAAGGCCCTCCAATAGTTTGAAGAACAACAACAGTTAGTATTGGGGGCTCTCTAGACAGAGTTGTAGGTTTGCACTCCACAGGCAGGCTGGCACAGTGTCCACTAGCCTCGCGATCGAAACTTTAGCTGTCGAGGAAATATTGTGCACAAGGGTGAAACCCATGATAGTGCTACTAGATGGGGCACTTACTATAGAGAAGGAGGCTGATAGACCCATAGTTAGCACTTTGAAAGGGGTAGGCTTGAACATGGTCGCACTTCCTCGGGAGACGCTTTACCTCTTACAATATGGAGTCACCGTAGAACTTCGGGCCAGGGAGAGTCGCGCTCCACAGGTAATGAGCGAGAAGCACATCAACATTGAACAGTTGGGCATGCGACACAACGAGGCAATGGAGAAAAACAAACAATAATGCAGGTAGTGGACATTAAGGCAGAAGAATCAGTGGAGGCACACGTCCGTAAGTTGTCCACAGGGGTGCACGACACCCAAGTAGAGATGGCCAGGGTTCAACTGGAGCTGAACCTAAAAATTGAAGAATTGTAGTTGAAGGCTTAGCCTTCAACTCTGTCGGAGGTCAGAGAAAAACATACCACCACGGTCACAACAACAATAGCGGTGATTGACAGTGTAGTGTCAGACTGCATGCAGCTCTTTGAACAGTCATTTGAGGTCCTAACTACCCTATAGGAGGACCCAAATGTAGAGCCCCTAGAGACATATGTGTACGAGCTACAGTAGAGGTGTGATGAGGTAAAAGGGAATGCACAGACGGTTTCCCTTATGCAGCGGCTTGCACGAATGCAGTAGGCAAAGGTGCTCAAGGAACAGGGGGATGCCACTCGACACAAAGAAGCGGTCTTAAAAGCACGCCTACAACCATGGATAGAAGAGGTTTATACAATTACAGCCTTCATTGAAGGAAAGCTCACAAAATTGCAGACAGCTCAGCAAAAGCGCGTGGAAGAAGTCTAGCAGGCAACCGCTCAATGCACTGCCAAAGTTGCGGTGATCCAAACAGAGCTGGGAGGTCTTCATGATAAGACCTTCACACTTGCAGAGTGACTCAAAGGCGAGTAATGATGTTTGTGTTGGGGGTTTGTTGGGTGTAGGATCCCCCAAGGGCAGTTTTGGGGCTTAAAGCCCATATTTTGGTCCAAATTTGTAATACAAATGTAAAGCCTCTGCATTTTTTGGTCACGGAGCTCATAGTTGTTCAAGAGTCATAGGGTTGTTCGCCCTTATTTTGATATGTAATGTCGGTTGTAGAAGATCTACCCATTGTTCGCGGATTGTATAAATAGAGCTAAGCTCTAAGTAGTTAAAGGCATGATAATGAAGAATTCAAGGATGAAGAATTGAGTCATATCTTTGGAGAAAAAGTCTAGGTTGGGTCGTAGCATATGTAGAGGCTCTGTAGCTGAGTGTGCAGAGGCCTAAAAGCCTGCAGCTAAGTGTGCGGACCCCTACAGTTGAGTGCGCAGGGCGAGTCAAGTCTGTAATCATCTGGAATTATCAATAAAGAGAAGTATTCTATTATTAATAAGTATTCTATAACTTTTATGCCTTTATCTCTTGTTTATGCGTCTATTATATTGGGTATGAATTTCACTTCTAATGCTTATATGATGTGCGAATGTGTATAACTATATTGGTTAAGTGCAAGCAAGTAAGAACATTTGTTTACGTGAAGCTAACTAAGATCTGTTAAATAAGATAAGTAAGATACTTAGCACAGTTTGGAAGATATTGCATTTCACTGCCCTAGTAGTGCGAAATGACTTCAACCCCTGATTAGGGCTGCACGAAACCGATTGTAACATTTCGCGAAGGTATTGAAGGGTAGAGTAGAGGGATAAGCAACCTGTATGAAGGTAGGTATAGTTGGAATAAACCGACATCACAACCATCTCAAGGGTGCATAAACTTGGTTCCAACATCTTGCCATACTGCTTCGGGTGAGACTTCAGTCCGTGCTCCACGGGCTGATGCCGAAAGGGCCAGTAGTATAGGGATTTGTTTAGCTAACTAAATCTGAACCTGGGTCAGGCCCCATAAACCAACAATGTGTTTTATGACAACAATTATGTATGGATTTCATCATGTGTTTTACTTGTAATTGATTGACCAATGTATCTATGAACTAATTGATGGAATGGAAATCATTGTGTTGATGCATCAATGGTTCTTAGCGATCCTCAGCTAAGTATGAGACCCCTATGCTTAGAATTATTAATTACACCTATAGATTACACATTTGCAATATTTTTTATGAAATCCCTGTCATGGCTAGTTGATCCAGGATGTTTTCGCTTATAGATGTATAGAAAAGAATTACATATAAAAAGGCAGCGTAACACATAAATGTGCACATATGAAAAGAAGAAGAAGACACATAAAAAGGCACAAAAGAGAACACCAAGGCTTGATAACAGAGTTCGTCCAATTTGGACTATGTCTCAGGGCCTAACTCAACAATGGGGAGGCCTTTCTTATTAAATGGCATGAATAAATAGGATTACATTCATCGATCTATCCATAAAGAGACTTACACCTTCAATCTACCTAATGGCTATGAAATGAATGCCCGAGATGGCGTGGTGTGTAGTGCTAAAGCTTCCCGCAACTGTAGAAGAGACTGGAATTGTGTAACTGTTCAAAATAGATCAACAGATGCTCTCGGCCTCTGTTAAAGAGCGTGTTGCAACCATAAAAAAATGCCTCCTCACTGCTCTTCCATCGACTGTGTCTTATAATGGGTTCTTTGGACAAAACCCCATTCAAATCGAGGTTGTCTAGTTAATAATGGAGGTTGGTAGAGTGGCGGGTGCAACCGCCACTCAAAATGGTCTTTTTATCGTTGAATGACAAAGCTTCAAAATTCCAAAAACACTGCAAATCCACCCAAAAACCATATGCCTGGACCTCAAATATTATTAAATTGGGCTTATAGTCTGTATTGGGTCTGTGCCGAAGTCACAGATTGGTATATTGCTATGTCCATGTCCTAGTCCTCGGGAATGACCGACCGCCGATCGCTAATTGCCAATATCGGCATCGGCCGATTGCGTTAGCACCCCGCACACATATCGCCCTGAGAGCCGGTTGGAGGTTCCGTCGATCGATGTATCGCCAATCCGACCGTCGATTATATATATATATATATATTATATATATATATATATATATATATATATATATATATATATATATATATATATGACTGCTAATTATGATTGCCTCTGATCTGTTGATCCGATCTGATCAGAGATCGACAATCGAGGGTTCCATGGTCTAATGCTTAAGTCTGCCCTCATGTGACCTCCGATTGCAATTTTCCTTTAAGGCCTTAAGTCCCATTTCTAAAGGAGATTCCTCTTTTCCTTAAGGATTGAAGCGCCCTTCTTTTGGTAATAACTTCATCATCCGGACTCGGATTGAAGTACCGTTTACGCCGTTGGAATCAAGAAGACAAGATATACATTCTAGTCCTGATTTGAATTCATTTCGATCATTTTGATTTCTGAATTTCCATGCCATTATCTAAAGATCCACCTAGATCAATCCTCCCCATTAAGGAGCTTTTGGACTGCCAAAAGCTTTTCATTAGTCTATTGGCAAGTGAGGGTGCTGTGCCCTCACTTTCTCTTTCTCCAACCATCTGGCCTTGCTGGGATGCATTCCCTTGAATCCAACTCAAAGGTACTCTACATCTCCTCACCATGAAGTTTTGGTTCTTCTGTTGAGGATGATGTCTTCGGGAAACTCATCAATATATTCGGGTGCAAAATCGTTGACGATAGGAATTGTGCCCACCTCATCAGTGTCCATGATCAAAGGAGTTTCATATAGCTTTAGATTCTCCACATTCACTACTGAGTACATATGCATATATACTGGCAAAATAACAGAAGTAGAAATAGGAGGATGAGATAGCATATCGGCCACTTTATTGCTAGTGCCCTTCTTATCCTTTATTAACAGATGAAACTATTGAAGAAAGCCCATCCACTTGAAATGATGAGTTTGCTACAACTTGGTTTGTGAATGAAGGTACTGCAAGGGCTGATGATCTGTATGGATGATGGTCTCCTTGCTGATCAGATAGTGTTTCCACTTTTTTACACTCTGCACCAAGGCATAAAGCTCCTTGTCATAGGTGGGATAGTTTATCACAACTTGAGAAAACTTCTCAGAATGGTAAAAAATTAGCTTATTTTGCTGCATTAGTACAACTCCCATGGCATAACCACTAGCATCAACTTTGATCTCAAATGGCTGTTGGAGATCGGGTAAGGCTAAGACTAGCATGGTGCTAATTTTTTCCTTCAATGTTTTGAAGGAATTCTGCTGTCTTCCTCTCCATTGGAAGACCTGTTTCATACTTGTTAATGTGTGAAAAGGTGCTGCAATAATAGAGAAATTAGTAATAAATCTCCTCCAATACTGAACTGCACCTAGAAAGCTATGGACCTCAGTTACGCTAGTAGGCTTAGGCCAATTTACAATTGCTTCAACTTTAGCGGGATAAATTTTTAATTGACCATGACCAACAATATGACCTAGGTAACCCAAAGAGGTTTTCCCGAACTCACACTTTGACAATTTTACAAAGAGTTTTTCTTTCTTTAGCACATCAAGCACTTTCTTTACATGACTCATATGTTCAAACCAACTCTTGCTGAAAAATAATATATCATCTAGATATACAAGAACAAACTCGTCAATGAAAGGCTGAAATATATGATTCATAACCCACATAAAGGTGGCTGGAGCATTGCAAAGCCTGAATGACATTACCATCCATTCGAACAACCCTTGCTTGGTTTTGAAAGTGGTTTTCCACATGTCCTGCTCCGCAATTCGGACCTGGTGATAGCCACTGCACAGATCCAATTTTGTGAAATATACAACACTTTTTAATTGATCCAATAAATCATCTATGCGTGGGAGGGGATAGCAATTTTTTACTGATATTTTTTTGATCACATGGTAGTCCACGCACATCCTCCAACTTTCGTCCTTCTTCAACACTAGAACAATCGGTGACCTGCATGGAGAGGAGCTCGGCCTGATCACACCTTGGTCCAGCAATTCCCGCACTTGACGCTTGATCTCCTCCATTTCGATTGCTGACATTCTGTACATGTCGATATTCGGCAAAGGGGAATCATGCAACAAGTGGATCTCATGTTGGATCTCCCTCTATGGAGGTAGTCCCCGTGGATAATCAACAATTAACTCCATCAATTCTTGTTTATGCTTACCATCGCAGCCTTGGAATGCATCTGTGAATTCAGCCTCCTTTTCCCTGACGACCATAAGCATGCATGCCTTGCTAGAGTTCACCAGCCATTTCATCTGCTCAGCACTTACAAGGTTGGCATTAATTTTGTTTTGATGAGCCTGCCCTATGTACTCTATCCCATCCTCAGCCATGTGGTATTTGTTCTCATGGTGGAAAAAGACAACTTTTTGTCATACAAGTAGGGGCTCCCCAATACCATGCCACAGATGTCCAACGGTATAACATCCATCTCTACTTCATCTACCAGCTTAGGAGCAATCACAAATTTTACCTTGCATTGTTGGGCTACATTCAATTTAGCTTTATCATGTATCCATCGTAGTGGGTAAGGCTTTGGGTGCGGTTTTGTTTCTAAGCCTAGCTTCTTTACCAGAGATTCTGCAATTAAATTAGCTTGGGACCCCGTATCAAATAGAGTTTCTACTTTGGTATGATTTACTACTACTCTAATATGAAATAATTCAATCCTTTTTCAATCATTTGAAATGGACTCTGTTAGCTCTTAAATCTACCTTAGGCTGAAATAAGGTAAGACTCAAGGCTACATCAAACCACGCTCAGCCTCGTATCTAGCCCTACGAGGACAGGAGAGGCTCTCTCCGGGTCAATCTCGGCAAAAGATAATCAACGAGGTCGAGATGACTGAATTGATGAATAATTTTAGGCTAGGTATGAAGTAAAAGGACTTTGACATTGATTTTTTAAGGTTTTGTTGAATTCAAGGGAAAGGCAATTTTGGGTGCGGGGATGAGGCACAACTTTTGCAGAGGTCTACTTGGGGCAAGATAGGCGATTATTTTGATGCCTTTAAAGTGATTGAATGGATAGATCTGACTGGTGAGAGGTTAAGGAGAGCAACAAACTTTCAAGGGTTCTCCCTAAACAGATGAAAACATGGAAAATTAAACAAATTTAAAGGCAGAGCATAGCAAATTTATGGATTCTGCCTTAACACTCCATTTGTTCAATTGCAGAAGATTAAAGAAGGAAAGTGGTACACAAACACAACTTACAAGTACTGAACGAAACACACCATCAACACATAAAGCCACATGAGTCCCAAATAGTGCTGCAAAACCCTGGTCTTTCCTTTGCCAAAAATGCAGATAAGATATGTACAATAGAGTATCAAGCTATTCCCAAGAGTCCAACCTCTCCAACCTCTGAAAATGATTGAGAAATTACATCATATAGACCATCCTAACCCCTTTGCTTGCCTCTAGGGGTCGAGCTCATCATTCTAGGAGCTGTTTGAACTAATTCTAAACAAGGAACTAAAATCTAGGTAGTCAAACAACTTACCCCTATATGCTAGGAAACTAATTCATTGATTTAATTTTCACCTTTTAGTGAATGAATCCTCTAGAACAAGTAAAATTGTGCCAAAATTACATCATACACATCAAATTACATCATGCTGGGTCAAACATCACATCAAGAGGTGAAACTAGTCATAACTGGCCGAAATTCTGAGCTGGGAGGTGAAAATTTGACCAAAAAACCCTGTGCGCCGCGCGCCTTTCAGCCTACTTTTGGGGCACTTCCCGGCATCCAAATTGAGCTCAGGTTGGCTTGTTGGAAAGTCCTGGATGTCTACTTTCCAACCCAAGTGGAATTTTCTAATTTGGTATCCATTTTTCGCTCCAAAAGTGCATTCTCCCGGAAGTACTTCCCGCTGGTGCAAAAGGTGGCAGAAAGCTGATTTTTATGGTGTTTTTGAGCCTTTTGGTCACCCAGAACTTAATGAAATGCTTTGGAAATAGCTGAGCATGTATAATTCATCATGACAAATCCAAAAATACAAGCCATTTTTTATTTGGACCTCCCAATCTTATGGGTCGCGCGCGGCGCGCTACGCGTTGAGCCAAAAAACCTGTTTTGCAAGCCAAAAATTTCAAAATGTCAACAATTTCTCCAAATTTCTTGAAATTTGGACTGAAGGTTCTTCATCAAGGGCAATGATGAGCCAAGGATGCCTCAACCAATATCTAGAGTCCTTCATCCACTTTTCGCCTCCTTGAAGCTCTCTTTACCTTTGCTTTCAAACTTCCGATTCTTGCTTTATACACCAAGTTCTGGGACAAGTAATGATATGTCTGCCACCTCTATGAAGCCTCATGAGTGCATGTCCTTCCAAGGGTGAGTCACTTTGGGTTTCCACTTTATAATCGGATGAATGACCAGATGACATAATTGTTGTTACACCACTACCTTGGAGAAATAGATGTTGGTGAAAGAATTGTGTTGGCTGCTCTTTTGTAGTGTGATTGAATTCAAATTTTTGCCACCAAGGGAAAAACAAATGCAACAGGAACTGTTAGGGGTTGTTAGGAAGGGGAAACAATATGGAGGAATAGGAATTATTGGGAGAAATTTAATAGGGAAATATGGGAGAGGGTTTGAGGGATTTGAAGTATGGGAATAGGGTTTAGGGTTTGGTATTAGTTGTATGGGTTTTGCGGTGTGAGGTTAGAGGACTTGGGATAGAGTATGTAGGAGAAGGGAGTAATGGATTTAGGTTGAAGATAAGGGAAAAATGGGAGCGAGACAAAATCTTGGTGGCAAAACAATGAGTTTTAAACCCTAGCAGCAATTCTGTTGAGGGTCTTTAGAAGTAGGTTTTGAGACTTTTCATTGCAACCACTATCACCCATAAACCACCATCTCTTATCATAAAATTTGTTGCAATAGCAAGATAGCAAGCCTACCTGGAAAATCTAGGCAAAGTATTAGCAATTTGGTGAAGTTTCCAACAATTTTCAGGCTTGAGGCTATATGCGCCGCACGCCTTCCCAACGCGCCGCGCACTCGTGATGCGCCGCGCCAGTTTATTTTTACACTCTGTTTTTGTGCCTGATGCGTCGCGTGCCCCTGATGCGCCGCGCGCCTGCCCAACGCGCCGCGCGCCACATAGGGATTTTTGCATGAGGCTTTTGGAGGCCTTTCTGGTGTTGAAATCATGCGCAGGATAGCTTTTTGGAAAGGTCTTTGAGTCTAATTTCTAACCCAACTAGAATTTTTCAGTTTGCAGTTCATTTGCCTTGTCAAAAATCAAATCTCCCAAGACTGGTCAAAATGTGCCAAATGAGGCTGCCTCAAGGCAGAGTGCTGTTGCAGTCAACTTTTGAATGCCTTCCTCAACTCCAAATTGAGCTCATGATAGTTCATTGGAAAGATATTTTTGTTTGGTTATCCTTTGACTCATCAAGAAATTTATTTGGCCAGCCAAGCTAGGAGAAAACTTGATTTTCCCAAGGTCACTTTAGAGGTGCATCAATTCTCCCGAGGCGATTGTATTTTTGAAATTTATCTAAAACCATGACACCTGTGTAAAACGTGAAGGAGGTTTTTCTTCCTTGCCCTGTTTTGGACAAAAACCTCTCTCAGTGTTTCAAAATTTATCTTTTATTGCTCAGAAACACCTTTTGAGTGAAACTTGTCCTGATGTGTGAAACAAGGAATTTTGTCGAAATGAAGCGAAATGAAGGGGATAAGGGGCTTCTAAATTCTTGGGGAAATTTTTGGAAGTAGGGAGGGATGTTAGGAAGCAGGGGAAAGTGGAATCCTAGAGATTGAGTGAGGGGAAGGGGTCCAAAAGGGAAAAACACAGGTCCAACCTAGAAAATTGCCAGGTTGTAGCAAGAAACTAGGGTTTGTGTAAAAATGAGGAATTTGGGGGATCTCAGTGATGGGAAGTGTTTAATAAGGTACAAGAAGGATAGGGGAAGGTGTATGAACATCTGGATGCAAGTTTTGCTAATGATTTGACCATTCAAGAGAAATTTCCTTCAAAACCTTAAGAGAGGGAAATGGACCTTGCCTAGGTGCAACTGAGGCATGAACAAGGTGTAAAATGACCCAATGGAACCTGACATGATGATAACAACCTTCTGAATGATGATAGACTCAACATGATGGTGACATGGACCGAAATTTTGGAAACTTTGAAAGGAGTGAAAGCAAACCCTAGACCTAATGCCTAGTGACCAAATTTTGCTTGAAGACTCACTGAAATGACAAAATTTGATTTTGACACCTTAAAATCACTTGTAAGAGCATGTTTGATCACTGGAGGAAGGCTGCAAAGGCTGACACTAACAGACTCATCTACATAACTGGTGCTTCCCTGTGATCTATAATCAATAGGAGGCGTAAAAGTACCTTTTGTTCCCACTGTAGTGACCAACACTTCATCTCCTGAATATGATCCAAGGTCTAGCTATGCTACTGCCATTGTTTTCTACTTCCCTTTTCTTGCATACTTCTTTGGGTGTTTCTCTAGGTGCTGCTTCCAACAGTGATCATCATCGTGGCCTTCTTTCTTGCAATGATTGCAATAAGGCTACTCTCCCTCTTTGGTTGCTACTGTTTTCTTCTCCTTCCCTTTCCATTTTGCTTTGGATTTTCCATTGGGAGGTTTGAATGGTGGCTTTCTAGAATGGTCCTCTCTTTCATTATTGCCCCTATTTTCAATCTAAATTGCTTTCACACTAGCTGCATCAATAGTGTTTGGTTCAAACAACAATAATGAATGTCGAATATAACTATGCAGTGAGCCAATATACTTAGTTACAACTTTAGGCGTATCTAGTGCAATACCCAAATTCGGTGCTTGCTTCCTAAATTCTTTTGTAAAACTCTGAACATCCTGCCCTTTGCCTTGCCTTAAATATTGCCAATTCATTAAAGCTTTATGTTTGTATCCTAAGGGATAAAATTGTTCCCCTAATGTAGAAGTAAAATCAGACCATGAGGAAAAGAGCTTACCCACATTTTTACTGCTCTGCAATTTACTCTCCCACCAAACAAGAGCTATGCTGCCCAGCCATAGAGAGGCCAACTGGATTTTTGCCTCATCCTCTATGATTTTTTGAATCTTGCAATAAACCTCAATCTCCCTGATCCAATTGTTAAGCTTTTCTGCGTTACTTTCACCATTAAACACAGAAATATCAAATTTAACATCTAATTTAAAAAAGGTTTCTTAGATGCATCCTTTGGATTTCTCTGATTATGGTGGTGTGGGGAAGAAGAATCTTCACCACCAGAAGGAGAAGGAGGGGGTTCTTCTCCATAATTCCCATGTGTTGAACCTTGTCCTTCTGGATTCCTCCCTTCAGCTTTTTCTAGTCTTATAGCCAGCTGACTGATATTCTCTGCCACTGAATAGAAAGTCTTTCTGAAATTCAACTCCTCTTCAATACGAGCTTCCTCTTCAGCCATGTTTCTTCTTCGAGGTGCACACCATGCCTCTGGATCAATAGGTTCTAGATTCCCTTCGCCTCTTTGAAGCCTGCCTTTTGTTAGCATACAAACATGCAATTCACATCTAAAAAGCCCTGCTTTGATACCACTTGATCCAGGATGTTTTCGCTTATAGATGTATAGAAAAGAATTACATATAAAATTGTAGCTTAACACATAAATGTGCACATATGAAAAGAAGAAGAAGACACATAAAAAGGCACAAAAGAGAACACCAAGGCTTGATAACGAAGTTTGTCCAATTTGGACTATGTCTCCAAGCCCAGCTCAACAATGGGGAGGCCTTTCTTATTAAATGGCATGAATAAATAGAATTACATTCGTCGATCTGTCCATAAAGAGGCTTATACCTCCAATTTGCCTGATGTCTATGAAATGAATGCTAGAGATGGCATGGTGTGCAGCGCCAAAGCTTCCCGCAACTGTAGAAGAGACTGGAATTGTGTAATTGTTCAAAACAGCTCAACATATGCTCTCGGCCTCTGTGAAACAACATGCTGCAACCATTAAGAAAACGCCTCCTCATTGCTCTTCCATTGACTACGTTTTATAAAAGGGTTCTTTGGACATAACCCCATTTAAATCAGGGTTGTCTGGTTAATAATGGAGGTTGGTAGAGTGGCAGGTGCAACTGCCGCTCAAAATCATCTTTTTATCATTGAATGAAAAAGCTTCAAAATCCCGAAAACACTGCAAATCCACCCACAAACCATATGCCTAGACCTCAAATATTATTAAATCGTGCTTCTAGTCTATATCGGGTCTACGCTGAAGTCGTAGATCGGCATATCGTTATGTCCCTGTCCTAGTCCTCAGGAATGACCGACCATCGATTGCTGATCACCGATATCGGCGTCAGCACCTTGCACATATTTTCCCTGACAACCTATTGGAGGTTCCGCTGATTGGTGTATTGCTGATTTGATTGCTCGATTTCCGATATAGCTTTTATATATATATATATATATATATATATATTATATAATATATATATATATATATATATATATATATATGTTATATATAGCCGTCGATTGCAATTGCCTCTGATCCGCTGTCCGATCTGATCAGAGATCAATGATCAGGGGTTCCATAGTCCAATTCTTAAGTCCGCCCTCATGCAACCTCCAATAGTGATTTGCCTTTAAGGCTTTAAGACCCATTTCTAAAGGAGATTCCTCTTTTCCTTAAGGATTGAAGAGCCCTTATCTTGGCAATAACTTCATCATCTAGACCCGGATTGAAGTATCATTTGCGTCATTGGAATCAAGAAGACAAGATCTACATTCCGGTCTTGAGTTGACTTCGTTCCAATCATTTTGATTTTTGAGTTTCCATGCCATTATCTGAAGACCCACCTAGATCACTAGTAGGGTTCCAATCAAGGTCTTGAACAAGTATTTGCTTTAGTACTTTCATTTCCATGTTATTTTATTGGTTTAAAGGGATGGTTAAATTATGGGCAAGGGCCTAAAAAAGTGGCTATGGGCCTAAAAAAGTGGCTCAAATCCCACAGTCATTGGCATAACACTGACATTTTTGGTCTATGGTCACTGGCAGGCAAGGTTATGAGAGTGACTCTGGGTTTCTAGTCACCCTCATGCCTATAACATGGGAGCATATGAGGCTTAAGTTGTCCAAAAGATCAGTGGGACCCCAAGGATAACTGTCTAAAGTATTGGATTGTTTCCTAAGGGTCCTAGAGCTGATGATTAATGTTTGTATGGTGTGTTTCCATCGATTCCATTTCCTTAACATGACTTAGAAGGTCGAATCATATCATAGTGGCCTCTTGTCACATGTTTACCTCAGATGTTCAGTTGCTTGGGTAGATGTGGGCAAAGGGTATTACATTGAAGTTATATGTCATAAAATGTTTCTAACAAGGAAATGTTGGTAAGCGTCCATAACTTACTACATCTAAACTGAGTTTTTTCTCAAAACTAGTATAATTGCATAGAATTCTCACCCATATGTCAATATCCAATAAAAAATTAATAATAGATTTTATACCAACCGGTTCCAATAACGAGTTACATGCCACACAATTTGACCCATGTGGGATAGTTCAATTTGGACCAGTTGGTTAAAATAAGTAATAGATGCAAATTCAAGAATTCATTTTGGTAACAGCTCAAAAGTGAGTTTACCTGGAATCGGTAGATCCTGCTGCAGCTTAAGAAATAGGTCCAGTTCCAGGTGCAATTGATCTGAAGCCAGTGAATGATCTAACGAATTACTCAGCAACAAAGGTAGCAAATCCAAATCCAAGTAGCCCTGAGAAATATATAAGTGAAATGATTGAGTTTGGGGTTTATAGAGATTATGTAGTTCGCGATTCCCCTGGAAATAGAGATCTTGCCAACTATGAAAGGGTTGTAATTCAAGTTTGCTAGCCATAGAAAGGAGTTTCAATTGACCGAGTGAAAATAGGGGCACCACCACCCATAGCACTTGATATCACAAACCACCATTTTAAGCACCCTCAATATGAGCTTCCATTTAGCTATCTATAGCCTCCTGCCCAGTCTCATGCCCAAAAATATGAGCCTAAGGATATTTCTTAAAGGCGTGAAAGGTGAGGATGTTTTCTTCCTTCCTGAAAGTGTAACGAGAATGTTAGGCTTAAGATGGTGTGGGACAATGGGCTTGTATCAACCCTGTTTAAAATCTCATGTAAAATATATAAATACCACAGATGATGGGACACATATTCCAAGCTGAATGGTGGGAAAAACATCCTAGTGGGTGTTCATTTGGTTTTTTATGCTTAAGGATATTGGCAAAGGCAATGACTAGGGCTTTGGAAAGGAAAAATGGCATTTTGGCACAATTATTTATGAAAATAATGGAAATTAGGAGAAATGGGAGGTGAAAGGTCACAGGTCATATGTGAGGAGGAAAATGAAGGAAAATAATGGAGAATGAAGAAAATAAAGGCCTTATTGATAAAAAGGCTTCTGAGCATCAGTTGGCAAGACTTGGTCAGTTCAGTTTTGGAGCACTTTCATTATTATCTCTCTCTCATACTGATCCAGGTGGATCTTGGTGGCCGCCTGCCAAGTCCACCTGGACCCCCACCATTGTCTTTCTCAGCATTTTTAGTTTCCTTAATTGTAGCACAACTTACTATTTTTAGCAGTTTTTCGGGTCCTGAACTTCTGGAGCCGTTTTGAGGCCCTAAACGACGTTTTTTGGGGAATCCAGGGGCAACATGGGTCCATGGAATGGACCGATGTTGTCCGTTCCAACAATGATAACGCTCGAATAAATCTTTCTAATGAGCTATTGTACGCGTCAAACGGAGATCATATGCTAAAGTTACGACCCCGGGAAGTTGATGTACAAACTTACCCCCAAACGGGGCCCACAGTTTGGCGTTTCATCTCCTAGGGTTAGGTTTTGGAATGTTAAGGGTTTTTCATTGTTTCTCAACAATAAATAGGCCTTCGAGCCTCATTGTAATGGAGTTCAGAGGCATGTAGCCATCACATCTCTTCTCAGAGATAAGCTACCATCGCCCTAGCTAGTTTATTTCCATTTCTGATTGTAAGCATGTTTCAGTATTTCCCATTAATGAAATGAAGTATTTCCGTTGCATATTTGTGTATATGGTTATCTCTATAATTTGTTGCGTTCCTGTTTAAATCCGGATCAGTGGTATCAGAGCGGTCTGCTTTTTCTCTGTTTTCTTTGCATTGGAGCAAGAAAGGAAAAGAAGGTAAGAGGAAGCAAATATCAAGTAGGGAAAGGTAGGATCAAGTAGTTACAATAGGCTTCATTGCAGGTATCAACTTGCATGTGTATTTTCCTTGCTAGATTTGGCATGCATGGGATTGCATATGTTTCTTTTCTACCATGGCATGGGATTTCCAGGTGTAACAACATTTTCAGTCTAGCCTTGATAGCTTTGATGAAATGGGTTCTCTCATTCGGGTTATGTGGGATGGTTGGATTGGATTTGAAGCTGAGTGGGGTGGATCTCTGAATTAACAAACACATGGTGTAGTGGTCCCTGAACCAGACTAAGTATGCATGAAGCCACTAGCCTAGAAACCTGTAAGCCAGACTGTGGGTTGCCGTAAAGCCATATTGTGTGCCTCGGCGGGCCTATGAATCCTTGTCAGTAAATGGCAGGATACACGGTAAAGCCAAAAGGTGGATTTTTTCTCTGTTGGGCCTAGTAATTCCAGGATGGGATGCATGGTAAAGCCTAGACAGTATGTCTCGGTGTAGAGCCTAGTGATCCCTGGATCGGACTACAGATGCACGATAAAGCTTAAGAGACTAGGAAGCACTCAAATTCATCACAAGGTAGGTAGAGAACTCTAGTGGCATCCACATTGATTGGTGTTTTGATGTGTTCTATGAGTCCCACATTCATGCTTGGAATCTGGCACAAGGGTGATTGGCTAAAGAGAGACTTGGCTCAGTCAATCTATGGTCAGGTGAAACGTGGTAGTCCCATCACCAGTTGGTTCATTGCATTGATTAATGAGAAATTCATTCCATTGATTTTTATGTGTAAATATATTGGTGTATATATGGATTTTGATGGCTGGTATGTTTATTGTATTTTTGTTCCTATTATGTTGGTTATATGCACATTTTATGACAACAACTATGTATGGCTCTCAACATGTTTTTACATGTATATGAATGGATAATGTGTCTATGACCTAATAGATGAATATGCAACAAATGACATGAGGGAACAATGGTTTATAACGATTCTCAGATAATTATGAGATCCATACACTTAATTTTGTTGTTTACACCTGTAGGTTAAATTTCGATGATTTGTTTGACGAAATGTTTGTCATGGCTAATAGGTGTCTGGTTAAGGTCTTGTTGAGCTTATTTCTTTTTATTCATTGTTTCCCTGTATTTTTATGGATTTCAAGCTCTCATTCCATTCTGGGTAGTGGTTTGGGCTTTAGGCCTGAAAAAATGGCTTAAACTCCAGAGTCCCTGGCACACAACTAGCAAGTTTAGTCCACAGTCACTGACATGTAGGCCTATGAGAGCATCTTTAGTTCTCTAGTCACTCCCTTTCCCATAGCATGAGAGTGACTATGGCCTTAGAGGTCCAGAATAACAGCGGGACCTAGGGACAGGTTGTCTGAGTGGTTGACTTGTCTCCTAAGGGTTTTGTTGATGATGTTGGATGAATGTGTGTGATGTTAAGTCAATTCCACTTCCTTAAGGTAACATAGGAGGTTTAATCTAATCATAGTAGCCTCTCGTCTCATGTTTACCTTGGTTGGCATGGTTACTTGGATGGATGTGGGAGGAGGGTGTTATAGGGCTCACCGAAATGTGTTGAACAAGAGAACATTGAAATGCAATAATAAGATGAAGACCCCATAATCTAATGCAAGGAATAAAAAACCACTAAAACAAAAAGAAATATACTGAAATGAAAGAAGAGACGACATGGAGGAAAAATATGTGACCGTGGAGAATGTGAAGGGGAATTAAATTCCATTAAATAAAATGTTGAGTCTTTTCTTTTGTTTAATGGGAGGTATTTCTGATTATAAATCATTATTAATTGTATGAAAATTGTTAGGTATTTGTGTCACCAAATATTATTTGACAGGATTTTGGTTGACTTATCAAAAGTGAATTATGGTGATATCAAAACAAGTTTTGTGTGGTTAAAAAGTGCAGAAAAGTAGTAATGTCATGGTAATGATCAATCATCATTTCCAATTAAATGTTTGGTTTAATAAGGGTAGCTAATTTATGGATAATTTTTATGATGTTCAATAGAGAGAATCAACATGGGAGAGGTAATACTTTGACTCTCACATGTTTTAGAAAATTGATATCTCTTTGTCCATAAACACTAGGGGTAGAAAAATAATATAGGTTGTAGAGCTAAGTTTGTTCCAACTTAGTTATATCTTGAACCACAAATTGGTGTTGACCTCATTTATATGATAGAAATTTGGTGGCTTGTAGGGTAGTCTTGTTATGAAATAAGAAGGGTAGACATCAAAATAAGATTTGTGTGGTTAAAAAGTATAGTGAAGTAATAATGTCAAAGAATTCATGATCATTTCCAATGAAATGTTTGTTTTAGTAAGGATGACTAATCTATGGAGATTTTCCATGATGTTCAATAGAGGGAGTTAACATGGGAAAGGTGATAGTTTGGCTCCTACATGCCTTAGAAATTGATCTCTTTGTTCATAAATATTAGAGGTGGAAAAAAATCCTAGGCTCTAGAGCTAAGTTTGTTCCAAATTAGCTATACCTTGAACCAAATTGTTGTTGACCTCATGGATATGATGGAAATTTGTTGGCTTGTAGGGTAGTCTTGTCATGAAATAAAATTTTCACTTATTATCTAGTCATATTTTTTAATCCTAGACTAAATTAGTCATTTAAGTTAGCCACTTTTATTTTAGTCAATTATTATCTAGTCCTATATTTTAGGGCCTAGACTAAATTAGTCATTTAAGTTAGACATTTTTAGTTCGGTACTTAAAATTGGTCAAATTTAGTAGTAATTCACTTGAAATAATTGCGGTGACTAACGTTTTTAGTCACCTAATCATTAATTTCATCATTTTATACTAGTGAATCAAACTTCGGGAACACTACTGCTCCCTTTAACTGATCAAACAAGTCATCAATCCTCAGCAATAGATACTTGTTCTTGATGGTTACCTTATTCAAATTCCTATAATTGATACACAAACTGAGAGTACCATGATTCTTCTTCATAAACAACATTGGTGCACCCGAAGGTGATACACTTTGCCTCATGTATCCTTTGTCAAGGATTTCCTTCAGTTCCACCAACTCTAGAGTGATCATCCTATAAGGTTCCTTTGATGTTGGTGTTGCCCCTGGTACGAAAAAATAGAAAAATCCACTTCCCTATGAGGAAAAAACTCTTGAATCTATGCTGGAAACACATCCTGAAATTGATGCAAGACTGAGAACTTATTCAAGACTCTTGCATCCTCAAAATCCTTACCCTTGTCACTGGAAATATGCACTAAAAATAGTACACACCCGTTCTTGCAACTCTTCTTAGCCTACATAGTTGTAACCATCCTCACTGATGTAGGATTCTTCTTCCCCTGCAAAATTCTCTTTATCCCATTATCATCCAGACACTCAATAGACTTTTCATAACAATCTACTTTGGTCTTGTGAAGATACAACCAATCTGTACCCAAAATCATATTATATGATTCCAATGGAAGCACATTCAGATGTGATGAATGTTGGGGCCTTCAATTTGGGAATAATTAAGAGGCTTTGGAGAGGAGTGAAAATGCTAGAAATAAGTGGAAAAAATGGCTATTGGAAAGCTACAGGAATAAAAACCAGGAAAAAGGATAGAAGTCGTTGAAGACTGACAGTTGCAGAGGGATGGCGGGAAGGATTAGATACAACCAGGTAGAAAAATATTAAGGATAGCTGAGGAATGGAGACAACCAGGCAAGGGAGAAGGTGGAGAGTCTGAGAAGTAACTAGAAGTCCAGGTTGGTGTGTAGAAGAAGGAAGAACAAGTCAACAGGTAGAAAGGAGAACCAAAGATGGTTGTTTATTTTGTTACAGATTTGGGAGAACCGCTATGTATCTGTTATTCCATATGCTTATGTTTGGTTATGTCTAGAGTTTTTTATGTTAGAAAAGAGGCCTTGAGCCCGATGTAATGCATTCACTACTCATATTAATGATAAATATTGTTGTTGGGGACCATCGTGTGTTAGTTTCATGTTAATCTGGCTCCTTAAATTTTTTATGTGTGTGTATATTTAAGTAATATCTCTTTTACAACTTGTATGACCTGTTGTGATTAGAATTCCTTGTAGAATGATTCAGTGTTCTCTGTTTCTTGATTCTCTGATATGATTCTTCCTCGTACTAGACTTCAACCCCCATATAACTAAGGGAACGACACACCTCGGGTGAGACTCCTTACCCATTTTGGGTAAGGTGAAAATGACGATGTTGTGCTAGACTACAGCGGAGCCTTGTTGGCCCCTGTGCTTGAACCCGAGGTCTCAATCCTGTTGTTATTTCTACACCAAAAAATGGTTCTGTTGTCGAGATCCTAAAATTTCAAAAGGGGGGTTTGGAATATGGTATCGAGGATCTTTAAGAAAGAATTGAAAAAATGGTGGAATGAGCAAGTGGACCAATTTGTTTCTCAGCAAGATCAACTCCGCTGATGAAGTATTGGGAAGCTAAAGGAAGAAATATTGTACTCAAAACTAGCTAGTATCAATACGAGATCTTCTGGTGCAAGTTCCGAGAAGAACTTTACAAGTGGTTACGGAGATTACAAGTGAAAGGAAAGTCTAGTGGAAAAAAATCCATCTCATTGCACTTGGACTCAAGTGAACCTTTCTGCACCGCACTGCCTTGATACAGATCTGGCAAGAGCGACATATTTCTAAGTACAGACAATGCTAGAGGGGTACATTATTGAGTTTTTAGCATAAATTCATCCGTCTTTTCCGAAAGCTAAAGTTGTGTTCTGATTAGGGTTGCGAGGGAAGCTACTGAAGGAGGTTACCCTCTCGATTAAAGTTTTAATGGTGAAAGAGGGCTTGTTGGTGTTTCAAAACCTGAGCATGGCAGCGTAAACACCTAGTAATGGGGTAAGGACCTAAAGGGATGGATACTACCGAGTACGGAACTATGAGATTATAACAAGGATGGACGCAAATGACTTCTGAAAGGCCAGGGATCTAAGAGCGCAAAGGAGAGCACAAATAACAGAGAAATTGTGGGAAAGGGATATGTAGGGGATTAAAAGGCAACATAAGGGATTGCTCCAATCGAGAGCAGTGTTCAGAGATATGGAAGAGGAAGAAAGTATGGAAGGAAGTTCAGTGTGAAGGAAAAAGACGACTGTAATAACCGTGGGTCCAGAAGGTGACAGGGACCCACCCCCACCAGTCAAAATGGAAATGTTGGATGGAAAGGGCCACCTAGCCTCGGAGGGCATATTGGCTGATGACATACACTTTGCTATAAGGAGACTCCCATTTCTCTTCTTTGTTAATTAGTCCTAAGGATGAGTCTTGTTCTAGACTTGAAATGTAGACAACATGAAAATGAAGACTGTGGAATATCCGAATCCAGAATCTCAAAAACCACACCACATAAATCTACAAACCATTATAAGGAGACTACTTGTTGAAGATGATACATCCAAAGGAATCAACAATATACCTCCTGGAAGCTCAAGAAGTGTCACCCCAACCTTCCCCTCGTACTCTATCATAATCTTGACAAATTCCTATCTAAGTTAATCAAAACTATACGAGTTCATAGTGTACATGCTAATTACAAAGATAGTGCTAATACTTGTGGAATTAGTAGTAGTGGTACGAGTATGCAAGGATCACTACAACATAGGTTTTGAGGATTTGTACTTTTAGCACAAGCTCAGTAAAAAATGGTGGGATCATTCACTAGGTATACCGAGTTCTCTGGTAAAGGGAACAACGACGTAGAACAACACTGGTGTTTTGGAGAATTTAGTATCTATAGATAGATACTAATTCCTTAGATAAGTAGATGTATCTAGAACAATAGTTTAAAGTGTTGTAGACTTTTCCTATAAGCAATAGATAAGATGAGAAGATAAAAGACCTACTTGTAGTTCCGCTTTCCTCTCAACTCCCTTGTATCAATTCTGTCGCTCCTTCCTGTACTTAATCTACTTGAGAAGTACTTGGTAAACACAATAGAAAACAAAGAACCGATCAAAGAATACGACCTATTTAATATAAGAGAAAGGAATAAGATACAATTCACACATATAAGCATTATGAAACAATAAAAATATATGGGAAGAAGGTTCAAACACTTTATTAGATAGAAGAAGGAATTACAACCATTGGTGTCTGATTCAAAGCCATTCCTCCAGCTTGGATCCCATCCACATCACATCAAAAGCAAGACAAACTTGTATCATTACAATACTTGCTTCAAAGCCAAATCTCATAGCAGTGTTATCTCCTTACAATTCAACATAATCCAGCCCCTGATCACTTAGATGAGTGGTCAATTTATAGGAAGATGAAGGAGGTTTTATCATAAATGGTGGCATTGAATGGCCTTACATACTTAGAATTAGTTCCATGGAGGAAGGGATGAGAGGACAGGATGCACCTTAACTCATTCATCATCCATTTTCGAGCTCATAAGAGTTGATAAGTGAGGGAACCTTCTAGATGACTCCAAAAGATAAGAATATTCCCCAAACCCTATGTGAATTTCACTCATTCTTGCTAAGGGCAGGTGAAAGGAAGCTTAAGTGCTCTGCAGAGCACCCTGGAAATGGACTCAACTGCTTTGCAACACACCTTCATAAGGGCTTACCTACGCTGGTCCCTCTAGAGGCTATTTCTAGACGTCTTCAAGTCATGAAACTCTCTAGGAAGGAGGCATTCAAAGCAGTGACTTGTTTAGGGCATGAAGCAACTGAAATTAGGGTTTGATGAGCCCTAAAACACTGATCTAGATGTTGGGATTTGATGTGCCCAAATGGATCTGTAACAACTGCCCCCTAAAGCATGAAGTCGGAAAAATGCCAATGTCGAATGAAATGATTTACGATGTGATGAGGAGGTATCAAAGTGGAAGGTGACGTGCATCAATTACAATACATATATCATGATATTTTATTTTACAGGAATTGTTGAGGGAAGGCATACCCATGCTCAACTTATAAACTTTCATTACATGTACATAAATAGTTGTCTACAGACAAAGACCCATGATCGAAATGACCATCAATGTAAATCCATTGTACATATGATTTAATACTCCTGAAATCGCAACCCTGATGGATGAAACTAGATCTGGGGACTTCTATCTCATTCAATCTTTCACTCAAGTACAAGTCTAACCATGTGAACATGTGATCTGAAGTCAAACATGGGAAGACACCATTTGATTACCAGCCAATGATGTAAGTTGTTAACATATGCGAGAGAAATCACCGATAATGATAATGATCCTCAAGGTACTGCAGTACATTCTGCGTGGTGTGAATGGATGATTTGATGTCGAACACCATACGAAGTCTCTCGGTCGAAGGCCATTGATGTATGTCTATCGCCATAAGCGAGAAACCTGCCATTGATGCATGCAATCCTTAAGGTATTGAGAGGGTGTTTCCAAGTCAAATTCTTGGATAATGAGCTTATGTCGACATGAAGCGAATCATTGGAGGAGGGCCTTGATGCATCCCACATCAATGACATGAAACGAGTGTAGTGATTTTTGAGCTAGAATTTGACTCACGATACAGGTTCAGGAATGGCAGTCTTGAAAATGAAGGTTTATGGTATTGCAAAGGATGAATTTTGACTGAATGACTTCTCTTGAATATGTCGGTGACATTAAAGTGAATTGGTAGCATTGACCCAAAACAAAGTGGTGGATGGTATGATAACCATCAAGCTAATAACCCAACCCAAATAGTCACGGTTATGGAGTGAAAGTGTCATGTTCAAGAGCAACCTGCTACCATAAAGTGGTTTTCCTTTTTTTCCCATTTTCCCCAGTCATTGCTGACTAGTACCTCTTTATTTTTATCAAGCTTGAGGAGGACAACATATGCTTCTTGTATAATTTCACCCTTCGAGTGAATACATTGCTATTTGATGTTTTAACAAGTCTAGCGAAGGTGAAACTCGGTCTTGTCTAGATGGACAAGTTTGTCTCTATTTGATGCTTTATCGAGTTTAACGACAAAGATAACTTAGTCCTTTTCATGTTTAGAGAGTTTGAAAAGGGACGAAAAGAAAAATCCACAAGTTCTTTTTCATAAATTAATCTCTCAAGCCCGAAAAAGCGTAAAATAATACAAGAGATATATCATTTCCAATCTGTTAATGAGCTGAAAAGGACAAGCGCTCGATAATATTTTCATGTTTAGAGAGTCTGAAAAGAGCTTAAAGAGGACTCCACTTTGAGGAATGAGTGGTGTCTAGGGTAGAAACTGGTTCCAGTGATGTTCGAACCTCTCAGAACATGTTGATTTATGTGAAGAGGCTAGCTAATAAGACCACTCATTGCAATTGTTCCTCAAAAAGGGTAAAAAAACCAAGTGAAAGCGTATGGTCGGCCAAAGGGATGGTGGTGATGGGATGAAAACAACCAAGGCTCATCTAACAAAAGAGGTTGATAGAATGGAAATCACGAGGGTTAAAAATGGAAATGGGTTCATTTTTAGACAAGCTCGAACCATAGGGAATTATGCTTAGATTCAATTTGATGTTTACACAAGCTTGAAACGAAGAACTATGCTTGAATTTAGTTTCTTTTTACACAAGCTTAAAACAAAGAACTATACTTGAATTCAGTTTCATTTTTACACAAGCTTGAAATGAAGAACTATGCTTGAGATTGGTTTACATGCCCCCAACATGATGAAAGGGAAAGTCTCCTGTAACCAGATGGAAGTCACTGCGGTGAAGCAGGACGGTTATCCAACACCTTTTTGGCTTCGTCCATATAGGGAAAAAGGTGAATGGGGTGATTCCCTTCACATAACCTATAGGGAAACTTAGCTTTACCAATAGATGCATGACCCCCAAGCTTCAATACATTCACCTAAGTAGACTACTCGTGGCTCTCAGGTGGATGGAATGAAGGTTCATATACGAGATCAAGTGAAAGACTCAACTAGGATTTTACGAGATCTAATCAAAGACTTGACTTTGAACTTTGCTCCAGGGGACCTTGTTTCATTTTTTAGTGAGCTTGACATAAGACATGGAACTCTGCTCAAATTCCTTGTTTCATTTTTTAAACGAGCTTGACACAAGACAAGGAATTATGCTCCTACTCCTTGTTTCATTTTTTAACATGGTTGACATAAGACCAGGAACTATCCTCATAGGAGTTGTTTCCTTTTTTAATGAGGTCGACACAGTAAAAGAACTATCCTCATATTCCTTGTTTCATTTTTTAACAAGCTTGACACAAGACAAGGAACTATCCTCATATCCTTGGTTTCATTTTTTAATGAGGTTGACACAAGACAAGGAACTATCCTCATGAGAGTTATTTCATTTTTTAATGACGTTGACACAGTAAAAGAACTATCCTCATATTCCTTGTTTCATTTTTTAACGAGCTTGACACAAGACAAAGAACTATGCTCATATCCTTGGTTTCATTTTCAACGAGGTTGACATAAGACAAGGAACTGTCCTCATGAGAGTTGTTTCATTTTTTAATGACGTTGACACAGTAAAAGAACTATTCTCATATCCCTTGTTTCATTTTTTAACAAGCTTGACACAAGACAAAGAACTATGCTCATATCCTTGGTTTCATTTTCAACGAGGTTGACACAAGACAAGGAACTGTCCTCATGAGAGTTGTTTCATTTTTTAATGAGGTTGACAAGGTAAAAGAACCATCCTCATTTGTAGAATTGAGGCTTCTGTGATCCATCATAGTTATAAGAAGAGTTTCGGCGTAAATCACATATAGAAAGATCTTTGTCGACACGTTTCGAACCAACAAGTGTGGTTCATCGTCAGGACAAGTTGAAGAAATAGATCCAACTTAGCATGTTAAATAGTCTGAGCAGAGACTCCAACGGCTAAATTTGAATAACGGCTAATTTTGACTATAGGACCTAGGTCAAATTTATATTTGTTAATTTAATATTATTATTATTTTAATGTTTATTATTTAATATTATTTATTAATTATTAATCCATTTATGGAAATAAGAAAAACTAGGTAAAAAATAAATAAATAAGGGAAAAGTTTCCAAAGGAAATTATTTATTTATTTAAATTAAAATACTAACATTAGGTTGTTAATATAAAATAATTCTAATGGTTATTAAAATTATTATTATTTATTGTTTTCTTTTATGGAAATAATTTAAATTAGGTAAATATATAAATAAATAAACTAATGGTTAGTCTTAAAAAAGATTTATTTCATTATATACAATATTACTAAAT
>APFE031666232.1:263681-299497 GCA_000404065.3 Pinus taeda
ATATATATATAGAGTAAATAATTTAATAAATGAATATATTACCATTTTCAACTTACCATTAAAATTATTTATTTATTTTTATCCTAACAACCTAACATTACTATTTTATTAAATTATACACACATATATAAAATTTAGTAATATTGTATATAATGAAATAAATAATTTTAAAACTAACCATTAGTTTAATTTATATATTTACCTAATTTAAATTATTTCCATAAAAGAAAACAATAAATAATAATAATTTTAATAACCATTAGAATTATTTTATATTAACAACCTAATGTTAGTATTTTAATTTAAATAAATAAATAATTTCCTTTGGAAACTTTTCCCTTATTTATTTATTTTTTACCTAGTTTTTCTTATTTCCATATATAGAATAATATATTAATAATATTAATATTAAAAATAATAATAACATTAAAATAATAATAATATTAAATTAACAAAAATAAATTTGACCTAGGTCCTATAGTCAAAATTAGCCGTTATTCAAATTTAGTCGTTGGAGTCTCTGCTCAGACTATTTAACATGCTAAGCTGGATCTGTTTCTTCAACTTGTCCTGACGATGAACCACACTTGTTGGTTCGAAACGCGTCGACAAAGGTCTTTCTATATGTGATTTACGCCGAAACTCTTCTTATAACTATCCTCATATTCCTTGTTTCATTTTTTAATGAGCTTGACACAAGACAAAGAACTAGGCTCATATTCCTTTGTTTTTCACAACCCACGATAGGAGGTTATGACTTCCAAGAGGTTCTCATCTGATGGGAGAGCAATGCTCTGGAAGGAGAGATCTAGTTCCAATACCCCCATAACATAATGTACAACATCACTGAATTGATCGTCAATTGATGTAGGTATGGAACGGGTTGCCACATAATCGATCCGTGACGGTGATGATACCATTGGTACAAAAGGACCACTTAGGGAAGATGGTTGACTGGAAGCCATATTTGGACCGAGAAATGAAAGCTAGTCAACAATGAAAATTCTGCCTTCATGCAGGAAACACATCACTCGAAATGGTGTGGAAACAACAGCTCCCATGTCATAAACATAGTCGCACCCTAGAAGTAAATTGTAATCTAAAGGGCCTGGGACTGCCATCACATTCTGGATAAACGATTTTTCCTCCCAAAGTAATAGGCAACTGAGGGCGGGTCCCTAATGGTTGATTGGTTCCTTTGTTAAAAGCCAACAGATTCTAAGTAACTGGCACAAGCAGTGGCGAACCGAGCGCTTGCCAAGCAGTTGAGGAAAGGATACTCACAGATGCACCTTCATCTATAATAGTGTCCAATATAATAATATTACAAACCTGTACTATGATCTAGAAAGGCAAATAAGAAGGAAGACAGAATCCTGCCAGTCAATTCCAATCAAAGGAAGCGACCAGACTACTTGGAGGGGGTACCATAAGAATGTGATAATTAACCCCTTGAGTTATGTGAGCGGGAGGATTTTCCTCATGTCTTGATGGAATAGGAGGACTGCCCCCAAGGTCATTAGAATCTTAAGAAACAAAATGAACTTGAGTAGTATCATATTCATTCTCTTCGTGAAATGTATGATTAATTGAAGTTGAAATTGGGTCAACTGTTACCTCGACCTGTTGATTTGGGTCAGGTATAGACTCATAGGATTCACTTTCAGAGAGAGTGGGTTTGACCGACGGTTGATTTGATTCAGTCAGTTCATCAACTAATGAAGGATGAAGGGAGAGTCTCCTATAACCAGATGGAAGTAATTGGGTGAAGTAGGACGGTTATCCAACACTTTTTTGGCTTTATCCAGATAGGGACAAAGGTGAATGGGGTGATTCCCTTCACATATCCTACAGGGAAACTTAACTTTACCCTTCTTTGCATGAAATTTACTACCACTAGTTGATTGTGTGTCACCAGCATGATCTCCAGAAGTTGATAAAACAAGATGATGTGAATGAGAAGACCATTCTTCTAAGATCTAAGGAATACCAAGACAATTTCGAAGAAGATGGTCTCTCACATAAATTTTGAATGGATATCGAACTTTTTGAGGCTTGACGGACTATTTCTCATCAGATGTTGCATTCAAAGCAATGGTCGCTTGGTTGCCCCTCTGCTGAATTTGATTCTTCTTCTTCTTCTTCTTTTTCCCTTTATTCTTATTCTTAGCCACCTAGTTAACAGTACCAATACTTTCAACAGGCGAAGAGGAAGAAGGGGAGGAAGAAACAATCGAGGAAGAAGGAAAAGGGTCAACTTTAGGATCAACTGGAGGTTGATTTTTTCCAGTTGGAGGAGTATTTGATTGTTGATAAAACACGACATTTTGAACCAAGGAGGTTGAAAACAACCATACTAGCAAGCCAATGGTAAATCCCAGAAGGGACAATGTAGCCATATATGGAGCACCAATATTTCCAAAAGGAGGAAAAGGACTAGGATTCCCATCAAAAGGAATTCCTTGATCGATGGACTCCATATTTGTCGCCACATGTTTTAGCCTAAGATCAAATAAGGAGCGAGCGTGAAGGATGTTGCCCATGGTCAATTAAATTTATTTTAATCAAAGTCACATAACAAAACAAAAAGGGATAATCTAGGCAAAAGGTTTACCAAGAAACTGTGAACTGCAAAATACCTCCTGGCGAACAAAGAAGTACAGGTAGGCAATCTCCCCGAATACTATGTTCGGTGTTTCACAGTGTACAAGGAGGCCGACTCGGTTACCTAAGGATGGATAGCAACCCAGTGTTGTCCTCCCATATATAACCAAAAGTACATGGAGACCCAATCTGTATAAGCATTGTCTAATGCAAAACCGCATAGTGAGAGCATTCCCGTATAATTTACGTACTTTAACACCACCCTATATACCCGAAGGTACATGGATGAGCTACGATATACTCACATACGTGGAATGAGGTATCACACTCGAGATGTATTGCAGACAAGTTAGCGACAGCTGCATTGTTTTACGATGCCAGAACACGTCCCTAGCCTAGACCTCTGAATGTTTTTCGTTAGGTGACAATGCTCCATTATAGGTAAATTCAGATACATTTTAAGTTGATCTTCTTTAGAATTTTCCTTTCAAGGTTCACCACATGATTTATGTGTGCAATTCGTAAAATGCAACTAATATTATAAGCATTATTTTCATTCAATTAAACAATGGAAACCTTAGCTAATAGGGATAGAGAAATCAAATCTTTGACAAAGAGCAAAGAGAACAACTAATGCAATTTCCCTAGCCATTCCTTTCAAGCATTCACAAACTACAATATGATCGATGCAAGTTTTTCTTTTTTATTTCCTTAATATGAATATGAACAAAAGGAAATATGCACATACAATCAATCAATATTTCATAAGAATGAAGACTTTTACAACAGTTCTAATTCGAAGGAAAAGAAGACTTTACGACACTTTCTTTCAAACAAAGATTAACCAACTATATTCTAACTTTGACTATAGACTGATAATGAAAAAGAAAAAATTAAAGAAAGATTAATCAATAAAATCAAAGTAGGGCTCACAAAGGAGATAAAAACTTGTTCTTTGAGACATAACATTCATTGATCAATCAGTAAGCAATCAAACAGAGAAAAGTTGGCAAAAACACTTTCCAAAGGTGGGAAACTTATCCTAAGAGGATTAGCGCAGCTCAGAGTGGGAGACAATGTGCTTCAGAGCACTGTCCCTAAGCCAGGGGTGCTCTGCAGTGCACTGTGTCCCTCACAAGCCTGCGCTGGTGACAGTGAGCCATTTCAAGAGGCAATTTAACACAATTTTGACCAATGTTTCAATGTAAAGAGTTGAATTACAATCCATGAACACAAATAAGGTCTACAAGGATGTCTTAGGAGTTGGATAAGTGACTAGGAAATAGGATCTTCCCGAGCGGAGTCACCAATTTGTTTTTTAGAATTTGGTATCTACGGATAAATATTAATTCCTAGATAAGTAGTTGTATCTAGAACAATAGTTTAAAGTGTTGTAGACTTTTCCTATAAGCAATAGATAAGATGAGAAGATAGAATACCTACTTGTAGTTCCGCTTTCCTCTAATCTCCCTTGTATCGATCTTGTTGCTCCTTCCTGTACTTAATCCGCTTGAGAAGTTCCCTGTAAACACAACAAAAAATAAAGAACTGATCAAAGCATACGATCTATTGAATATAATAGAAACAAATAAGATACAATTCACACATATAA
Source organism: Pinus taeda (assembly GCA_000404065.3). Classification (NCBI taxonomy): domain Eukaryota; kingdom Viridiplantae; phylum Streptophyta; class Pinopsida; order Pinales; family Pinaceae; genus Pinus; species Pinus taeda. The sequence goes on from APFE031666232.1 coordinate 267,898, forward strand.
GCATTATAAAACAATACAAACATATGGGAAGAAGGTTCAAACAATTTATTAGATAGAAGAAGGAATTACAACCATTGGTGTCTGATTCAAAGCCATTCCTCCAGCTTGGATCCCATCCACAACCATCAAAAGCATGACAAACTTGTAGCATTACAATACTTGCTTCAAAGCCAAATCTCATAGCAGCATTATCTCCTTACAATTCAACATAATCCAACCCCTAATCACTTAGATGAGTGATCAATTTATAGGAATATAAAGGAGGTTTTTTCATAAATGGTGGCATTGAATGGCCTTCCATACTTAGAATTAGTTCCATGGAGGAAGGGATGAGAGGATAGGATGCACCTTAACTCATTCATCATCCATTTTCGAGCTCATAGGAGTTGATAAGTGGGGAGCCTTCTAGATGACTCCAAAAGATTTAATATTCCCCAAACCCTATGTGAATTTCGCTCATTCTCACCCAATGCATGTGAAAGGAAGCCTAAGTGCTTTGCAGAGAACCCCTGGTAATGGAATCCACTACTCTACAGTGCACCTTCATAAGGGCTTACCTGTGCTGGTCCCTCTAGAGGCTATTTATAGATGTCTTCAAGTCATGAAACTGTCTAGGAAGGAGGCATTCAAAGGGGTGACTTCTTCAGGGCATGAAGCAACTGAAATTAGGGTTTGATGAGCCCTAAAACACTGATCTGGATGTTGGGATTTGATGTGCCCAAATGGATCTGTAACAGCTGCCCCCTAAAGCATGAAGTCAGAAAAATGCCAATGTCGAATGAAATGCTTTACAATGTGATGAGGAGGTATCAAAATGGAAGGTAGCCTGCAACAGTTACAATACATATATCATGATATTTGAGTTTACATGAATTGTTGAGGGAAGGCATACCCATGCTCAACTTATAAACTTTCATTATATGTACATAAACAGTCCTCTATATACCCATGATCAGAATGACCATCAATGTAAAGCCATTGTACATATGATTTAGTACTCTTGAAATCGCAACCTGGATGGATGAAACTAGATCTGGGGTCTACTATCTTGTTCAATTGTTTGCTCAAATATGAGTTTAACCATGTGAATATGTGATCTGAAGTCAAACATGGGAAGACACCATTTGATTACCAGCCGATGATGTAAGTTGTTAACAGATGCAAGAGAAATCACTGATGATGATAATGATCCTCAAGGTACTGTAGTACATTCCGCATGGTGTGAATGGATGATTTGATGTTAAACACCATACAAAGTCTTTCGGTCTAAGGCCATTGACGTATGCCTATCTCCGAAAGTAAGAAATCTGCCATTGATGCATGCAAGCCTCAAGGTACTGAGAGGGTGTTTCTAAGTCAACTTCTTGGATAATGATCTTATGTCGACAAGAAGCGACTCGTCACAGGAGGGCCTTGATGCATCCCACATCAATGACACGAAAAGAGTGTAGTGATTTTTGAGCTAGAATTTGACTCACGACACAAGGTTTGGGAATGGCGGTCATGAAAATAAAGGTTTATGGTATGCAAAGAATGAATTTTGACTCACTTCTCTTGAACATGTCGACGACACTAAAGTGAATTGCTAGCATTGACCCAAAATAAAGTGATGATGGTATGATAGACCAATGGTGTGATAACCATCAAGCTAATAACCCAACGCAAATAGTCACGATGATGGAGTGAAAGTTTCAGAATGAAAGTGGTCTTCGCCTTTTTCCCATTTTCCCCAGTCATTTCTGACCAGTACCTCTTTATTTTTATCAAGCTTGAGGAAGACAACATATGCTTGTTGTATAATTTCACCCGCCGGGTGAATCCATCGCTATTTGATGTTTTAATGAGTCTAGCGAAGGTGAAACTCGGTCTTGTCTAGATGGACAAGTTTGTCGCTATTTGATGTTTTAACAAGTTTAACGACAAAGATAACTCGGTCCTTTTCATATTTAGAGAGTTTTAAAAGGGAAGAAAAGAAAAATCCACAAGTTCCCTTTCGTAAATTACTCTCAAGCCCGAAAGAGCTTAAAATAATACAAGAGAGATGTCGTTTCCAATCCGTTAACGAGCTGAAAAGGACAAGCACTCAACAATCTTTTCATGTTTACAGAGTCTGAAAAGAGCTTAAAGAGGACTCCACTTTGAGGAATGAGTGGTGTCTAGGGTAGCAATTGGTTCCAGTGATGTTGGAACTTCTCAAAACATGTTGATTTATGCGAAGAGGCTGGCTAATAAGACCACTCATTGCAATTGTTCCTCAAAAAGGGTAAAAAAACCAAGTGAAAGCGTATGGTCGGCCAAAGGGATGGTGGTGATGGGATGAAAACAACCAAGGCTCATCTAACAAAAGAGGTTGATAGAATGGAAATCACGAGGGTTAAAAATGGAAATGGGTTCATTTTTAGACAAGCTCAAACCATAGGGAATTATGCTTAGATTCAATTTCATGTTTACACAAGCTTGAAATGAAGAACTATGCTTGAATTTAGTTTCATTTTTACACAAGCTTAAAACGAAGAACTATGCTTGAATTCAGTTTCATTTTTACACAAGCTTGAAATGAAGAACTATGCTTGAGATTGGTTTACATGCCCCAAGCATGATGAAAGGGAAAGTCTCCTGTAACCAGATGGAAGTCACTGCGGTGAAGCAGGACGGTTATCCAACACCTTTTTGGCTTCGTCCAGATAGGGAAAAAGGTGAATGGGGTGATTCCCTTCACATAACCTATAGGGAAACTTAGCTTTACCAATAGATGCATGACCCCCAAGCTTCAATACATTCACCTAAGTAGACTACTCGTGGCTATCAGGTGGATGGAATGAAGGTTCATATGCGAGATCAAGTGAAAGACTCAACTAGGATTTTATGAGATCTAATCAAAGACTCGACTTTGAACTTTGCTCCAGGGGACCTTGTTTCATATTTTAGTGAGCTTGACAGAAGACATGGAACTCTGCTCAAATTCCTTGTTTCATTTTTTAAACGAGCTTGACACAAGACAAGGAACTATGCTCCTACTCCTTGTTTCATTTTTTAACATGGTTGACATAAGACCAGGAACTATCCTCATAGGAGTTGTTTCCTTTTTTAATGAGGATGACACAGTAAAAGAACTATCCTCATATTCCTTGTTTCATTTTTTAACGAGCTTGACACAAGACAAGGAACTATCCTCATATCCTTGGTTTCATTTTTTAACGAGGTTGACACAAGACAAGGAACATTCCTCATGAGAGCTGTTTCATTTTTTAATGAGGTTGACACAGTAAAAGAACTACCCTCATATTCCTTGTTTCATTTTTAACGAGATTGACACAAGACAAAGAACTATGCTCATATCCTTGGTTTCATTTTTTAACGAGGTTGACACAAGACAAGGAACTGTCCTCATGAGAGTTTTCATTTTTTAATGAGGTTGACACAGTAAAAGAACTATCCTTATATTCCTTGTTTAATTTTTTAACGAGCTTGACACAAGACAAAGAACTATGCTCATATTCATTTGTTTTTCATGACCCATGATATGAGGTCATGACTTCCAAGAGGTTCTCGTCTGATGGGAGAACAATGCTCTGGAAGGAGAGATCTGCTTCCAATGCCCCCATAACATAATGTACAACATCACTTAACGGATCATGAGTTGATGTAGGTATGAAACGGGTTGCCACATAATTAATCCGTGGCGGGGATGATACCATTGGTACAAAAGGACCACTTAGGGAATATGGTTGACTGGAAGACATATTTTGCCTAGGAAATGAAAGCTGATCAACGGTGACAATTCTGCATTCATGCAGGAAACACATCACTCAAAAGAGTGTGGAAACAATAGCTCCCATGTCATAAACATAGTCACGCCCTAGAAGTAAATTATAGTCTAAAGGGCCTAGGACTATCGTCACATTCAGATCAATGATTTTTCCTCCCAAATTAATAGGAAACTAAGGGAGGTTCCCTAATGGTTGACTCATTCCTCTATTAAAATCCAACATATTCTGAGTAACTGACACAAGCGGCGGCGAACCAAGTGCTTTCCAAGCAGTCGAGGAAAGGATACTCACAGATGCACCTTCATCTATAACAGTGCCTGATACAATCATATTACAAACCTGTACATAAGAAGGAAGACCGAATCTTGCCAGTTGATGCCAATCAAAGGAAGTGACTAGACTACTTGGAGGGGGTACCATAAGAACGGGATAATTAACCCCTTAAATTACGAGAGCGGTAGGATTTTCCTCATATCTTGATGGAACAAAAGGACTTCCCCCAAGCTCATAAGAATCTTAAGAAACAAAAAGAACTTGAGTGGTATCATATTCACTCTCTTTAGGAAATATACGATTAACTGAAGGTGAAATTGGGTCAACTGTTACCTCGACTTGTTGATTTGGGTTAGGTATAGACTCATAGGATTCACTTTCAGAGAGAGTGGGTTTGACCAACGGTTGATTTGAGTCAGTCGATTCATCAACTAATGAAGGATTAAGGGAGAGTCTCCTGTAACTAGATGGAAGTCGCTGCGATGAAGCAGGATGGTTATCCAACATTTTTTTGGATTTATCTAGATAGGAACCAAGGTGAATAGGGTGATTCCCTTCACATAACCTACATGGAAACTTAACTTTACCCTTCTTTCCATGAACTTTACTACCACTAGTTGATGGTGTGTCACCAGCATGATCTCTAGAAGTTGATGGCATAGGATGATGTGAACGAGAAGACCATTCTTCTAAGATCTGAGAAATACCAGGACAATTTCAAAAAAGATGGTCTCTCGCACAAAGTTTGCATGGATATCAAACTTTATGAGGCTTGACGGATGGTTTCTCATTAGATGTTGCATTCAAAGCAATGGTCACTTGGTTGCCCCTCTACTGAATTTGCTTCTTCTTCTTCTTCTTCTTCCCTTTATTCTTCTTCTTAGCCACCTGGTTACTAGTACCAATACTTTCACTAGTCGAAGAGGAAGAAGGGGAGGAAGAAACAACCGAGAAAGAAGGCAAAGGGTCAACTTTAGGATCAACTGGAGGTTGATTTTTTCTAGTTGGAGGAGTACTCGATTGCAGAGAAATCATGACATTTTTAACCAAGGAGGTTGAAAACAACCATATTGGCAAGCTAATGGTAAATCCCAGAAGGGACAATGTAGCCATATATGGAGAAACAATATTTCCAAAAGGAGGAAAAGGACTAGGATTCCCATCAAAAGGAATTCCTTGACCCGTGGACTCCAGATTTGTCGCCATATGTTTCAACCTAAGATAAACTAAGGAGTGAATGTGGAGGATGTTATCCATGGTTAATTAAATTTATTTTAATCAAAGTAACATAACAAAACAAAAAATGGATAATCTAGGCAAAATGTTTACCAAGTAACTGTGAACTGCAGAATATCTCCTGGCGAACCAAGAAGTACGGGTAGGAAATCTCCCCGAATGTTGTGTTCGGTGTATCACAGTGTACAAGGTAGCCAACTCGGTAACCTAAGTATGGATAGCAACCTAGTTTTGTCCTCCCATATATACCCGAAAGTACGTGGAGGCCTAATCCGTATAAGCGTTGTCTAATGCAAAACCGCACAATGAGAGCATTCCCATATACTTTACTTACTGTAACACCGCCCTATATACCCGAAGGTACGTGGACGAGCTACGATATACTCACGTACATGGAATGAAGTATCACATTCGGGATGTATTGCAGACAAGTTAGCGACAACTGCTTTGTTTTACGATGCTAGAACACGTCCCTAGCCTAGACCTCTGAATGTTTTTCGTTAGGTGACAATGCTCCATTAGGTAAATTCAGATAAATTTTAAGTTGATCTTCTTTAGAATTTTCCTTTCAAGGTTCACCACATGATGTATGTGTGAAATTCCTAAAATGCAACTAATATGATAAGCATTATTTTCATTCAATTAAACAATTAAAACCTTAGCTAGTAGGGATAGAGCAATTAGATCTTTGACAAAGAGCAAAGAGCAAAAATAATGAAATTTCCCTAGCTATTCCTTTCAAGAATTCACAAACTACAATATGAATGATGCAAATTTTTCTTTTCGATTTCCTTAATGTGAACATGAACAAAAGGAAATATGCACATACAATCAATCAATATTTCATAAGAACAAAGACTTTTACGACAGTTCTAATTCAAAGGAAGAGAAGACTTTACGACACTTTCTCTCGAACGAAGATTAATCAACTATATTCTAACTTTGACTATAGACTGATAATGAAAAAGAAAACATTAAAGAAACATCAATCAATCAAATCAAAGTAGGGTTGGCAAAGGAGATAAAACTTGTTCTCCGAGACATAACATTCATTGATCAATCAACAAGCAATCAAACAGAGAAAAGTTGGCAAAAACGCTTTCCAAAGGTGGGAGCCTAATCCTAAGAGGATCAGCGCAGCCTAGAGTGGGAGACAATGAGCTTTAGAGCACTGTCCTTAAGCCAAGGGTGCTCTACAGCGCATTGCGTCCCTCACAAGCTTGCGCTTGTGACAGTGAGCCATTTCAAGAGGTAATTTGACATAGTTTTGACCAATTTTTCAATGTAAAGAGCTGAATTACAATCTATGAACACAAATAAGGTCTACAAGGATGTCTTAGGAGGTGGATAAGCTACTAGGAAAGAGGATCTTCCCCAGCGGAGTCGCCAATTTGTTTTGGAGAATTTGGTATCTACGAATAAATACTAATTCCCTAGATAAGTAGTTGTATTTAGAAGAACAGTTTAAAGTGTGGTAGAATTTTCCTATAAGCAATAGATAAGATGAGAAGATAGAATACCTACTTGTAGTTCAGCTTTCCTCTCATCTCCCTTGTATTGAACCTGTTGCTCCTTCCCGTACTTAATCCGCTTGAGAATTACCCTATAAACACAACAAATTACAAAGAACCGATCAAAGCATACGATCTATTGAATATAAGAGAAAGGAATCAGATACAATTCACACATATAAGCATTATGAAACAATACAAATATATGGGAAGAAGGTTCAAACAATTTATTAGATAGAAGAAGGAATTACAACCATTGGTGTCTGATTCAAAGTCATTCCTCCAGCTTGGATCCCATCCACATCACATCAAAAGCATGACAAACTTGTAGCATTACAATACTTGCTTCAACATAATCCAACCCCTAATTACTTAGATGAGTGGTCAATTTATAGGAATATGAAGGAGGTTTTGTCATAAATGATGGCATTGAATGGCCTTCCATACCTAGAATTAGTTCCATGGAGGAAGGGATGAGAGGATATGATGCACCTTAACTCATTCCTCATCCATTTTCGAGCTCATAGGAGTTGATAAGTGAGGGAACCTTCTAGATGGCTCCAAAAGATAAGAATATTCCCCAAACCCTATGTGAATTTCACTCATTCTCACCCAATGCATGTGAAAGGAAGCCTAAGTGCTCTGCAGAGCACCCCTGGCAATGGAATCCACTACTCTGCAGTGCACCTTCATAAGGGCTTACCTGTGCTGGTCCCTCTAGAGGCTATTTCTAGATGTCTTCAAGTCATGAAACTGGCTAGGAAGGAGGCATTCAAAGGGGTGACTTCTTCAGGGCATGAAGCAACTGAAATTAGGGTTTGATGAGCCCTAAAACAGTGATCTGGATGTTGGTATTTGATGTCACTAAATGGATCTGTAATAGTTTCCCCCTAAAGCATGAAGTCGGGAAAATGCCAATGTTGAATGAAATGCTTTAGGATATGATGAGGAGGTATCAAAATGGAAGGTGACTTACATCAATTACAATACATATATCATGATATTTGATTTTACATGAATTGCTGAGGGAAGGCATACCCATGCTCAGCTTATAAACTTTCATTACATGTACATAAATAATCATCTACAAATATAGACCCATGATCGAAATGGCCATTGATGTAAACCCATTCTGCATATGATTTAGTACTCTTGAAATTGCAGCCCGGATGGATGAAACTAGATTTGGGGTCTTCTATATCATTCAATCGTTCGCTCAAGTATGAGTCTAACCATGTGAATATGTGATCTGAATTTGAACATGGGAAGACACCATCTAGTTACCAGCTGATGATATAAGTTGTTAACAGATGCGAGAGAAATCATCAATAATGATAATGATCCTCAAGGTACTTCAGTAAATTCTACATGGTGTGAATGGATGATTTGATGTTGAACACCATACAAATTCTTTCGGTCGAAGGCCATTGATGTATGCCTATTACTAGAAGCAAAAAACCTGCCATTGATGCATGCAAGCCTCAAGGTAATGAGAGGGTGTTTCTAAGTCAACTTCTTGGATAATGCACAGATGTCGACAAGAAGCGACTCATTGTAGGAGGGCCTTAATGCATCCTATATCAACAACATGAAACAAGTTTAGTGATTTTTGAGATGGAATTTGATTCATGACACAAGGTTTAGGAATGGCGGTCATGAAAATGAAGGTTTATGGTATTGCAAAGGATGAATTTTGATTGAATGATTTCTCTTGAACATGTCGGTGACACTAAAGTGAATTGGTAGCATTGACCCAAAACTATAGTGTACCTAGGGGGGATAATATGGGGTGCAAAGGGAGGTACCCAAGGGAATAATGTAATAATGGGATGGGTCATAGCAATAAATAAGGTGGTTAACCCGTATCATGTAAGGGACCACAAGTAGTTAACAATAATGTAATAAGCCCCTGGTATTAGATAGATGGTATTGAGGTAACCATGGTAATGACCCATGGTATTGTATGTATGAGGCCTATATAGAGGCTAGAGACTCCTCATTGAGAGATGTCAAGGATTATTGTATGAACAGGCATATGGCTTGTGGAGTGTTCTCCTTCCTTAAGGAGTGAATGTATGGTGTTTCCCTACTTTAAGGGTTTGATCAATAAAGAAGCATTTCTATCTTATTATTTATGGTTATATTTGTATTCTCATATATTTTTAGATCAGATCTATAACAAGTGGTATCAGAGCTATAACAAGTGGTATCAGAGCACTTTCTTGGGAAAAGTTGAGAATTGTTTTTTAATTTTTTGTAGGAAATTTTTGGGTGGCAAGTTTGCAGATCATATTTGTGAGTTTTGATGCAAAATCTATAGAACCTAATTGCAGATCTGATTTGTTTGTGAAAAAATACCCAATTTGAAAGAAAAAAAATCAGCCGAATCAGAGTCCAGATAAGGGAGATATCGCTAATTTAAAAATCAGCTGTGTTGTAGACATTTTTCGGGGCAGCCAGTTTTCAGATCTGATATGTGAGTTTTGGTGCAAAATATACAGAATCTAATTGTAGATCTGGATTTTTTATGAAAGAATACCCAATTTAAAAAAAAATCAGTCGAATCGGAGTCTAGATGAGAGAGATATCGTTAATTTAAAATCAACTCTTTTTTCAAAAAAAAATTGTGATGATGGGAAAGTGCATCGCGAATCTGAAATTCCAGTGCTTAGATCGGGATTTCTATCACATGGGAAGAAATAGAAGGGTTGTTCCATTTCAAAAAACATGTCATAATATGGATTCTAAGCAATATTGACTAAATTGTGGCCATTTCAAATTTTCGCCAAGTAAGTGAATTTTTTTTCCCAAACCCTCTTCATGGCGATTCTATATTTTACAGGAAAAGATAATGGTCCTACTATTGAAAAATACATAAAAACAAAAAAGTCATTATGGGCACACCATTGGAGATTTTGGGTAGTGGCTACTTTTACAGATTAGGTGGCCATATGGCGGGAATTACTTAACAAAAGAAGTGTTCCAACTTGCCCAATGAAGAATTTGAAAAATTCCTTTTAGACAGATGGTCTCATACTAGAAAACAAGATAATGAGAAACATGTGGGGTTATTTTCTACTAGTATCTACTTATTACAGGTTCATGGATATATTTAGAAGGAGAAGACCATTGTGTCTATAAATCCTAGTTGCAAGCAAAAGTTTATAAATGTCAATTTGGCAAAAAAATTGCAAGTTCCACCAAAACAAATGGAGCACACACAGGTTAATAATAAGGAGGTGCAAGTTCATAAAGCTTTGAAGATTTATATGGACAAGTATGTATTGCATTATGATTTGTATGCTTCAGATATGGCTAATGTGGATGTTGTTTTGGGATATCCTTGGATGGAATCAATGGGTACTATCAATATTAATGTGCAGAAGAAATTCCTGAAGCTCTGATATAAAAAGAAGAAAATTACATTATAGGATATTTCCATCAATAAACAGGTAGAGTCTAAGGAGGCTGAAGCAAAATATGTTCTAGGGACTAACACATGAGATGATGAGCCCTTGATGGTCGACAACCAAACACAAACATCAAACCAGGTACAAAAAAAACAGGGAGAATCCAAGGAGGTTGAAACAGAAAATATTACAGGTACTGATACATCAAATGAGGACTCAGTGGTTGAAGTAATATTGGAAGATAAGAAACAACAACAGGCACCACAACATGAACCAACTACCAATCAGACTCCATTAGGTGGTGAATTAAAGAAAAAGACAGTTTCTTAACACTTCATCATATCACCACCCACATCACCCTGTAAGAAAACAACCAACAAGATGGCAATGAATTAGCCACAAGGACAATAACCCCCGCATGATAGATAAAGAGGAGCGATGATCCACCTATTACACATCAACACAGAAGAGCCACCAGGGTCAACCTCCATCTCAAGCGAGCAAGGCACCAGCTAGATCGAGAGCTCACCTTTCTCTAGGATGGCTAGATGCACGTGCATGGTACCAATGGACTACTCTTTTGAGTAGATATTATTATTTGTGTTCTTCCCATGTTTCGGGGATGAAACATGTTAATGGGAGTGGAATGTAGTATACTTAAAGGGGATAATATGGGGTACAAAGGGAGGTACCCAAGGGAATAATGTAATAATGTGATCGGCCATAATAATAAATAAGGTGGTTAACCCGTATCATGTAAAGGACGACAAGTAGTTAGCAATAATGTAATAAGACCATGGTATTAAATAGATGGTATTGAGGGAACCATGGTAATAACCCATGGTATTGTATGTATGAGGCCTATATAGAGGCTAGAGACTCCCCATTGAGAGATGTCAAGGATTATTGTATGAACGGGCATATGGCTTGTGGAGTGTTCTCCTTTCTTAAGGAGTGAATGTATGGTGTTGCCCTACCTTAAGGGTTTGATCAATAAAGAAGCATTTCTATCTATTTCTATCTTAATATTTCTGGGTATATTTGTATTCTCATATATTTTTAGATCATATCTATAACAAGTGGTATCATAGCACTTTCTTGGGAAAAGTGGAGATTTTTTTTTATGTTTTTGCAAGAGATTTTTGGGTGGCGAGTTTGCAAATCATATTTGTGCATTTTGATGAAAAATATATAGAACCTAATTGCATATCTGATTTTTTGATGAAAAAATACCTAATTTGAAAGAAAAAAAATCAACCGAATCAGAGTTTGGATAAGGGAGATATCGTTGATTTAAAAATCAGCTGTGTTGCAGACATTTTTCGGGGCGACGAGTTTTCATATCAGATCTATGAGTTTTGGTGCAAAATCTACAAAATCTAATCGCAGATCTAGATTTTTTATGAAAAAATACCCAATTTCAAAACAAAAAAAATAGTCAAATCGGAGTCCAGATGAGGGAGATACGCTGATTTAAAATCAGCTCTTTTTTTAGAATTTTTTTGTGACAAAATGCAGCGTGAATCTAAAATTCCAATGCCTAGATCGGGATTTCTATCACATGGGAAGAAGCAAAAGGGTTGTTCCATTTCAAATAACATGTCATAATACGGATTCTGAGCAATATTGACTAAATTGTGGCCATTTCAAATTTCGCCAAGTAAGTGAATTTTTTTTTCTCAGACCCTCTGCATGGTGATTCTATATTTTACAGGAAAAGATAATGGTCCTACTATTGAAGAATACATAAAAGCAAAATAGTCATTATGGGCACACCATTGGAGATTTTGGGAAGTGGCTAGTTTTACAGATGAGGCGGCCATGTGGTGGGAATTACTTAACAAAGAGAAGTGTTCCAACCTGCCCAATGAAGAATTAAAAAAATTCCTTTTAAACAGATGGTCTCATACTAGAAAACAAGATAATGAGAAACATGTGGAGTTATTTTCTACTAGTATCTTCTTATTACAGGTTCATGGATATATTCAAAAGGAGAAGATCATTGTTTCTATAAATCCTAGTTGCAAGCAAAATTTTATAAATGTCAATTTGGCAAAAAAATTGCAAGTTCCACCAAAACAAATGGAGCACACACAGGTTAATAATAAGGAGGTGCAAGTTTATAAAGGTTTGAATATTTCTATGGACAAGTATGTATTGCATTATGATTTTTATGCTTCAGATATGGCTAATGTGGATGTTGTTTTGGGATACCCTTGGATGGAATCGGTGGGTACTATCAATATTAATGTGCAGAAGAAATCCCTGAAGCTCTGATGTAAAAAGAAGAAAATTACATTACAAGATATTTCCATCAATAAACAGGTAGAGTCCAAGGAGGCTGAAGCAAAAGATGTTCCAGGGGCTGACACGTGAGATGATGAGCCCTTGATGGTTGACAACCAAACACAAACATCAAACCAGGTACAAGAAAAACATGGAGAATCCAAGGAGGCTGAAACATAAAATATTACAGGTACTGATACATCAAATGAGGACTTAGTGGTTGAAGTAATATTGGAAGATAAGAAACAATAGCAGGCACCACAACATGTATCAACTACCAATCAAGCTCCATTAGGTGGTGAATTAAAGAAAAAGACACAGTTGCTTAACACTTCAACATATCACCACCCACATCACCCCGCAAGAAAACAGCCAACAAGATGGCAACGAATTAGCCACAAGGACAACAACCCCCGTATGATAGATAAAGAGGAGCGACGATCCACCTACTACACATCAACACAGAAGAGCCACTAGGGTCAACCTCCATCTCAAGTGTATGATCGGCCAAATGGATGGTGGCGATGGGATGAAAACAACCAAGGCTCATCTGAGAAAACAGGCTGATAGAATGGCAATCACGAGGGTTAAAAATGGAAATGGGTTTACTTTTAGACAAGCTTGAACCATAGGGAATTATGCTTGGATTCAATTTCATGTTTACACAAGCTTGAAACGAAGAACTATGCTTGAATTCAGTTTCATTTTTACACAAGCTTAAAATGAAGAACTATGCTTGAATTCAGTTTCATTTTTACACAAGCTTGAAAGGAAGAACTATGATTGAGATTGGTTTACCTGCCCCCAACATGATGAAAGGGAGAGTCTTCTGTAACCAGATGGAAGTCATTGCGGTGAAGCTGGACGGTTATCCAACACCTTTTTGGCTTTGTCTAGATAGGGAAAAATGTGAATGGGGTGATTCCCTTCACGTAACCTACAAGGAAACTTAACTTTACCACTGGGTGCATGACCCCCAAGCTTCAATACATTCACCTAAGTAGACTACTCATGGTTATCAGGTGGATGGAATGAAGGTTAATATACAAGATCAAGTGAAATACTCGACTAGGATTTTATGAGATCTAATCAATGACTCAACTTGGAACTTTTCTCTAGGGGACCTTGTTTCATTTTTAATGAGCTTGGCACAAAACAAGGAACTCTACTCAGATTCCTTGTTTCATTTTTTAAGCGAGCTTGACACAAGACAAGGAACTATGCTCCTACTACTTGTTTCATTTTTTAATGAGGTTGACATAAGGCCAGGGACTATCCTCATAGGAGCTATTTCATTTTTTAATGAGGTTGACACAATAAAAGAACTATCCTCATATTTCATTTCATTTTTTAATGAGCTTGACACAAGACAAGGAACTGTCCTCATGAGAGTTGTTTGATTTTTTAATGAGGTTGACACAGTAAAAGAACTATCCTCATATTCCTTGTTTCATTTTTTAACGAGATTGACACAAGACAAAGAACTATGCTCACATCCTTGGTTTCATTTTTAACAAGGTTGACACAAGACAAGGAACTATCCTCATGAGAGTTGTTTCATTTTTTAATGAGGTTGACACAGTAAAAGAACTATCCTTATATTCCTTGTTTCATTTTTTAACGAGCTTGACACAAGACAAAGAACTATGCTCATATTCCTTTGTTTTTCACAACCCATGATAAGATGTCATGACTTCCAAGAGATTCTCATCTGATGAGAGAAAAATGCTCTAGAAGGAGAGATTTGGTTCCAATGCCGCCATAAAATAATGTACAACATCATTGAATTGATCGTCAATTGATGTAGGTATGGAACGGGTTGCCACATAATTAATCCATTGTGGGGATGATACCATTGGTACAAGAGGACCACTTAGGGAGGATGGTTGACTATAAGCCATATTTGGACCAGGAAATGAAAGCTGGTCAATGGTGACAATTTTGCCTTCATGTGGGAAACACATCACTCAAAAGAGTGTGGAAACAATAACTCCCATGTCATAAACATAGTCACACCCTAGAAGTAAATTTTAATCTAAAGGGCCTAGGACTGCCATCACATTCAGATAAATTATTTTTCCTCCCAAAGTAATAGGAAACTGAGGGAGGATCCCTAATGGTTGACTACTTCCTCTGCTAAAAGCCAACAGATTCTGAGTAACTGGCACAAGCGGCAGCGAACCGAGCGCTTGCCAAGCAGTTGAGGAAAGGATACTCACAGATGCACCTTCATCTATACTACTACCTGATACAATCATATTACAAACATGTACTATGATCTGGAAAGGCACATAAGAAGGAAGACAGAATCCTGCTAGTCGATTCCAATCAAAAGAAGTGACCAGACTACTTAGAGGGGGTACCGTAAGAACAGGATAATTAACCCTTTGAATTATGAGAGTAGGAGGATTTCCTCATGTCTTAATGGAATGGGAGGACTGCCCCCAAGCTCATTAGAATATGAATAAACAAAAAGAACTTGAGTGGTATCATATTCACTCTCTTCAAGAAATTAATGATTAACTGAAGGTGAAATTTGGTCAACTGTTACCTCAACCTATTGATTTGGGTCAGATATAGACTCATAGGATTCACTTTTAGAGAGAGTGGGTTTGAACGATGGTTGATTTGATTCAATCAATTCATCAACTAATGAAGGATTAAGGGAGAGTCTCCTGTAACTAGATGGAAGTCACTACGGTGAATCAGGATAGTTATCCAACACTTTTTTGGCTTTATCCAGATAGGGACAAAGGTGAATGGGATGATTCCTTTCACATAACCTATAGGGAAACTTAACTTTACACTTCTTTCCATGAACTTTACTACCACTAGTTGATGGTGTGTCACCAACATGATCTCCAGAAGTTGATGACACTTGATGATGTGAATGAGAAGACCATTCTTCTAAGATCTGAAGAATATCAGGACAATTTCGAAGAAGATGGTCTCTCACACAAAGTTTGCATGGATATCAAACTTTGTGAGGCTTGACAAATGGTTTCTCATCAGATGTTGCATTCAAAGCAATGTCCAATTAGTTGCCCATTTGTTGAATTTTCTTCTTCTTATTCTTCTTCCCTTTCTTCTTCTTCTTAGCCACTTGGTTACTAGTACCAATACTTTCACCAGGCGAAGAGGAAGAAGGCAAAGGGTCAACTTTAGGATCAACTGGAGGTTGATTTTGTCTAGTTGGAGGAGTACTCAATTGCGGAGAAATCATGAAATTTTGAATCAAGGAGGTTGAAAAGAACCATATTGGCAAGCCAATGGTAAATCCCATAAGGGACAATGTAGCCATATATGGAGCACCAATATTTCCAAAAGGAGGAAAAGGACTAGGATTCCCATCAAAAGGAACTCCTTGATCGGTGGACTCTAGATTTGTCACCATATGTTTCAACCTAAGATCAACTAAGGAGCGAGCATCGAGGATGTTATCCGTGGTCAATTAAATTTATTTTAATCAAAGTAACATAACAAAACACAAAAGGGATAATCTAGGCAAAAGGTTTGCCAAGCAACTGTGAACTACAAAATACCTCCTCGCGAACCAAGAAGTACGGGCACACAATCTCCCCGAATGTTGTGTTTGGTATATCACAGTGTAAATATGGCTGACTCAGTTACCTAAGGATGGATAGAAATCTAGTGTTGTCCTCCCATATATACTCGAAAGTATGTGGAGGCCCAATCCGTATAAGCGTTGTCTAATGCAAAACCGCATAGTGAGAGCATTCCCATATACTTTACGTACTGTAACACCACCCTATATACCCGAAATTACATGGAAGAGCTACGATATACTCATGTACGTGGAATGAGATATCACATTCGGGATGTATTGTAGACAAGTTAGCGACAACTGCTTTGTTTTATGATGTCGGAACACGTCTCTAGCCTAGACCTCTAAATGTTTTTTGTTAGGTGAAAATGCTCCATTAGGTAAATTCAGATAAATTTTAAGTTGATCTTCTTTAGAATTTTCCTTGCAAGGTTCACCACGTGATGTATGTGTGAAATTCCTAAAATGCAACTAATATGATAAGCATTATTTTCATTCAATTAAACAATGAATACCTTAGATAGTAGGGATAGAGAAATCAGATCTTTGACAAAGAGAAAAGAGCACAACTAATGCAATTTCCCTAACTATTCCTTTCAAGCATTCACAAACTACAATATGAATGATACAAGTTTTTCTTTTTGATTTCCTCAATGTAAATATGAACAAAAGGAAATATGCACATACAATCAATCAATCTTGCATAAGAATGAAGACTTTTACGATAGTTCTAATTCGAAGGAAGAGAAGACTTTACGACACTTTCTTTCGAACGAAGATTAATCAACTATATTCTAACTTTGACTATAGACTGATAATGAAAAAGAAAACATTAATCAATCAAATCAAAGTATGTGTAGAATAGGAGATAAAAACTTTTTCTCTAAGACATCACATGCATTGATCAATAAACAAGCAATCAAACAGAGAAAAGTTGGCAAAAACACTTTCCAAACGTGGGAAACTGATCCTAGGAGGATCAGCATAGCCCAGAGTGGGAGACAGTGCACTTCAGAGCACTGTCCCTAAGCCAGGGGTGCTCTGCAGCGCACTGTGTCCCTCACAAGCTTGCGCTGGCGAAAGTGAGCCATTTCAAGAGGCAATTTGACACAGTTTTGACCAATTTTTCAATGTAAAGAGCTGAATTACAATCTATGAACACAAATAAGGTCTACAAGGATATCTTAGGAGGTGGATAAGCTACTAGGAAAGAGGATCTTCCCCAGTGGAATCGCCAGTTTGGTTTGGAGAATGGTATCTACAGATAAATACTAATTCGCTAGATAAGTAGATGTATCTAGAATAATAGTCTAAAGTGTTGTAGACTTTTCCTATAAGCAATAGATAAGATGAGAAGATAGAAGACCTACTTGCAGTTCCGCTTTCCTCTCATCCCCCTTGTATTGATCCTGTCGCTCCTTCTCGTACTTAATCCGCTTGAGAAGTACCTTGTAAACACAATAGAAAACAAAGAATCGATCAAAGTATACAATCTATTGAATATAAGTGAAAGGAATCAGATACAATTCACACATATAAGCATTATGGAACAATACAAACATATGGGAAGAAGGTTCAAACACTTTATTAGATAGAAGAAGCAATTACAACCATTGGTGTCTAATTCAAAGCCATTCCTCCAGCTTGGATCCCATCCACATCACATCAAAAGCATGACAAACTTGTAGCATTACAATACTTGCTTCAAAGCCAAATCTCATAGCAGCATTATCTCCTTTCAATTCAACATAATCCAACCCTTGATCACTTAGATGAGTGGTCAATTTATAGGAACATGAACGAGATTTTGTCATAAATGGTGGCATTGAATGGCCTTATATACTTAGAATTAGTTCCATGGAGTAAGGGATGAGAGGATAGGATACACCTTAACTCATTCCTCATCCATTTTCGAGCTCATAGGAGTTGATAAGTGAGGGAACCTTCTAGATGAATCCAAAAGATAAGAATATTCCCCAAACCCTATGTGAATTTCACTCATTCTCACCCAGTGCAGGTGAAAGGAAACCTAAGTTCTATGCAAAGCACCCTGACAATGGACTCAACTGCTCTGATGCGCACCTTCATAACGGCTTACTTGCGCTAGTCCCTCTAAAGGCTATTTTTGGATGTCTTCAAGTCATGAAACTGTCTGGGAAGGGGGCATTCAAAGGGGTGACTTGTTTAGGGCATGAAGTAACTAAAATTAGGGTTTGACGAGCCCTAAAACACTGATCTGGATGTTGGGATTTGATGTACCCAAATGGATCTGTAACAATTGGTATCTGTGCGAAGCCATCTGGAGGGCCTGCTAGATGCCAGATGATGTGAATTTAATTGAATTCCAGACCACTCTCAAGGAAAGGGCCTTGAGATGGTTCATAAAGTGGTCATAGTTACATCATAATCCAACTTTGTATGATGTTAAAAGAGAATTTGTACAAGAATTTAAACTTCCACAGACTAATCAGGAAGGTTTTTCAGAGCTATGGGAAATAAAATAGCGGGAGGGAGAGACTGCATGGGAGATGATGTAGAGATTTAAAGACACAATTTGTAAACTAAGCTACCTTATAGATCTAAATCATTAAAGGGACTGGTTTATCAAAGCACTATTACCTCTCACCCTTACGCCATTTACGCAACAAAAAATTGATACACTACAAGATTATCTCGAGCAAGCAACTGAGATTGAAGCTATGGCAGGATACCCACATGAGCCGGGGGGGGAGATGATGCTGCATGATCCATCCATTTTGGGTCTACAACATCAAATTTCAAATCTGACAGAGAAGTTGAAGGATCTGCAACCAGCCCGCCCGACGCGACCAAATAATGTTGTACAACCTGCTTAGTGGAAGGTCATGTTGCTAAAGAATATCTAAGGTTGTGAGGCGCAAATACCATGTCTACACCAGTAGGACCACCTAGGCCTACACCTGTAGTAGGAGTTGCGTAAATAAGATCATAAGGTTTATACATTGGGCACAACCAACTAGAGTATTGTGAGGTATGCAGGGGCTATGGGCACCCCCCTCACCTGTGCCCGATACTGTAGAAATACTCCAATGTTCCAAATAACAATTACCGTGAATTTTTTGCTTCAACAACTCACCATATTGATCAGTGTAGGGAACTAGATGCTCTAGCTGATCGATTAGACCGATCAACCTTCTGAGTCAATGAGACTCCTCGAGGGTGAGGAGGAGGAGGAACAAAGGGAGGAAGGACAGGAGGAAGAGGCCTAGTTCACTATTACAAATATGATTGGGAAGGGTATGTTTCATGGGATTGCCCACTACCAAGAAGACCATGGTTCTCTCAATGCATGGTCAATGTGCATGCAACAGAGGACTGTCCAGAACTAATTGCAAGATGGGAAGAGAAGAACCGTGAGAGGGGGGGAAATTTAATTAATGCAGAGCCAAGGTTGCAAGAGGTGGCCCCCCTCTTGAATATCCATATAGTCACACGTGGAAGAAAAAAGACTGGATTTGATCTGAGAGCCATGAACCAGCCCAAGATTATAAGATTGGCCTCCCCAAAGTGCTCATATGATCCTGAGCAACAGAAGTAGTATTACAACGAAGCCACAAAAGTTTTTAAAAATATGGTAGGAGGTGGAGGGTCACATAAGGAGCAACCATAATATCTTAAATCTAAGAGCCCGGACCTACCACAGTCTTAAGTCTGACCCATCGAAGAATGGATCAAATTATTTTTGCAAATCATGAACGACAACCAGATGCTGGGGTGGTTGTGGAAAATTATGAAAGTGGTCATCCTACACGAGGCAGTTGAGGGAGGATTCATCTTCGCAAACCTACCTGAAAGATACTCTAGGAGGGTACGGAGAAACAAGAAGAGAATGGGAAGAGAATTCCATATTGATGCTCAGATTGTGGGGTTCTAGATTAAGGATGCTATGTCAGATCTAGGCTTAGATGTCAACATTTTTCCAAGGAATATGTGGGAAGCCCTAGGAAAACCTCAGTTGACGTTTTCACCAATCTAACTGTGTATGGCGAATCAGTACTATATCCTCCTGATTGGGCAACTAGAAGATGTGGAAGTGGATGTAGCGGGGTGAAGACCCATGTAGACTTTGAAGTAATAAACATCATGGGGGACAAGGAGCCCTACCCAGTGCTACTCGGGATAGAGTGGGCCTTTGAGAACTACACCATAATTGATTGGAAGAAGGAACTAATGAATTTTGAGGTAGAAGGGGTTAGGATGATTCAACCTCTAGACCCCTATCGGGGACCAAGATTCACAGAACCAACATATGACAAGGAAGACCCAGGATTGTTGGATCAACTTTATAGACTGACAACAAGAAGAAGGTAGGATTGCATCCACCTGATGGTTGAAGGGTCTATCAATTGGAGGAGCATTCAGAGTTCGCTTGGGATGATTGAGAACAAGGTGGATATGAAATCAACACTAGACATTGTGTCACTATCAATCAGATCAATTGGATTGACACTGAGGTATGAGATTCCCTGTCTTTAATGGTATAGATTCAATAAATTTATTTATCAACAAGATTGATGCAACTGTTCTTGAAGAACATAAAGTGCCTCTACTAAATGTGGCATTACAAGCGACATCGACAAGGTGGTGGGGATTTCACCATAACTACATCTGAGGGAGAAGATCAAAATAGCCATGGAATTAAGGTTCAGACAAGTGGGGGAGTACCCTCAAGATTTTGTCAAGTATAGGGGGGATTCTGACCCTTGACAACATTTGCAAAATTATAAGGACATATGGAACTGGTACAAACTTCCAAAGGGGTTTTGGGTGCATGGTTTTATACACACCTTGAGAACCTTTCCAAAAGCTTGGTATGTATAAGAAGAAATAAGGAGACAGGTTGAATATTGGGATAGTTTGGCTAATCAGTTTGTCAGCAGCGTTTCTTTCTCAGACAGTGACAAAAGGCTGAATGAGGTGTTGCAGGCTGTCAAGTGAATTTTTCTTACAATGAGTTAGCCAATGGAGGGGTGCATAGATCATAAGACTTTAGAGCATATATATGAGTCTGGATATCATGAAGTTGTAGCCTGTGGGAAGGTGGACAAAGAACCAGATGAGGATGATCTAGAGGAGTTACGACATCTGTCATTCTATGAAACTGAAGGGGAAAGGGACATCAAGGATGGACCTATGATCGATGCTCCACACTTAATCCCATTGAAGTTACAAAAACATAACATCAGGACTGATGACAAACCAAAGTTAGCTTCAATTGGAGATTATTGGGATGAGTAGACTACAAAGGATATCTTCAACCTCTTTAGAGAGTATGAAGACTTGTTCTCTTCATATCTTGCGGAACTAAAGGGGATTAAGGGAGAACTAGGGGAAATGAAAATCATGTTAAAACCATATGCAAAGCCAGTAAATCATCAACCATACAGACTGAACCAAAGGGTTAACGAGAAAGTGAAAAAAGAGATAGATAAGATGCTAGCAGCAAGGCTTATATTCTCATTGGATGAGGCGGAGTGGGTAAGTTTGATTGTGATACAAAATAAGAAATATTCTACATATATAAGGGTTTATGTGGAAAACCACAGTCTAAACAATGCTTGTGTGCATGCTCCCTTTCCTACTCCATTCAGTGATGAAGTTTTAGATAATGTGGCGGGGAATGAAGCCTATTCTTTTACATATGGGTTTTATGGTTATCACTAAGTCAGGATCGTGGAGGAGGATAAGAAGAAAACTACATTCACCATGGAATGGAGATCCTATGCATATCATGTTATGCCATTCAGACTCAAGAATTCACTTGTAATGTTTTCAAGGATTGTGATTATTGCCTTCAGGGATACATCCACAGGTTCCTAGAACCTTATATGGATGAATGGATGGTCTATAGTCTGCTGAAGAAACATTTTAGTATACTTAGAATTATGTTTGATCGATGTAGACAACTGCAAATCTCGTTAAATTTGAATAAGTGAATATTTGCAATCCCTTTTGGCACGCTCTTGGGCCACAAAGTGTGGAAAGAAGGAGTGTGTGTAGACCCTGCTAAGGTTGCAGAAATCGTGAATATGGACCCACCCAAAAGTGTAAAATAGCTCAGATCCACCTTGGTGTAGTGTTGTTTTAATAAATCTGAATTGACTGAGACTGCAACATTTAATTGTCAACCCATGGTAGGTCTTGTTGTTTCAATGGAGTTTGCACTAACTGTGCCGATACACTACAACCAAGAATGAGAAATAGAAAGAAAAATAAAAGATGTTGCTGAATCAATTGAAGAAATTAAATCATTCATGTATAAATTAAAACACTCCATATAACTGAAATCACACTTCACAATTACCATAGTAAGGGTGCGCCACACAGTAAACTAATGACTACACCAGTTGGTCACTATCATTCTATTTAATCAAACCAGTGTAATAGCATAATATAGTTTGGAACAGAAGTGGATGTATTTTACAATCTATACAGCAACAACAAAAAACCATACGACGATAAAAGAAACAATAATGTACACTACTTCTACCACTACAGTCCCTGCTAAAGAGGAGGGCCCTTCCTCCCTAGTAGGGGCACAGGAATAACACGAGATTAGTTAACGAATCAGATGAAGAGCAATAATAGCATCACCGTAGTGATTTTAATATTAAAAGTAATTCTGAGTTACAAGATAATGGTAACAGTGTTTTTCTATGTGTCATCCTTGTACATGGGAAATCGAGTTTCTTTTATAATTATTACATGCCCGAAATCAGGAATAGATCAATCATGAGAATCTCACAATTCTCATGTTGATCATAAAATAGTAGTTACAACCTAGTTCTAAATACAAATAATCCTCACATACATTGGTTAAGATTGCAACCACTTGGGTCTCCTGCTTCTAAAATAAACAATTCATAACACCCGATAGCTATTGTGTGGAATAATACCCACAACTTTGCCAGCTCCAGTGCAACAGCATCCTACGGTAGAATATCAGTTCAGGATGTAATTGAAATCACGGTGACAACACCCCTGGTGTAATAGCGGTCCTCTACATCAGCACGTGGTGTAACAGCAACCTGTAACAACATTCAATGTGTAACAACAACCTGTAACAACATATAAGGTGTAACAACAAATTGCTCTACCTTTCTCTGAAACTGATCAATGGGGCTATTCACTTTGTAACCTTGTTCTCGCAAGAAACACCTAAAAAAGAGAAGAGCTTCCAAAATACTTCTCCAATGCTCACTTGAGTTAGCCACAAAAAGGAATATAGTATCATATTATTCAGCAATTCATGGAAAAATAACATGTTAGTGGAATAGGTTGTATAAATGAGAAAAATGGTGATTAACATGTAAATTTTCATGGGCCTAGAGGAAAAGAGGATCAAAATTGTGGAAAGAAAGTGCAAAAAATAGGTATAAAAGTCACACCCAACATCTCCCCCCAACTGAAGCAATTGCATGTCCCCATGCAGAACCTTAGCTTCTCCTGCTATACCCCTAATGCAATTCTATAAAATTGTAAGCACCAACAGTGTCTTCACCCGGAGCTCTGTACTCCTGACTCGCCATCAACTGTCATGGCTAGGATTCTTCTTCATAATCACATAGGTGGTAGTCCAACTGATATTCTTCTACTGGTAACCAAATCAAAGGAAATTTAAATCTGAGTTTGATCCATAATGCCCCTAATGTCTGCACTACCCTAGTATATTCGAGTACCTGTGTAATCGCAGCCATGGAATTTCTGTATTCAAAAGGATCTCCTTCTTGCAACTCAGTGCTACAGGTCTCGATGTGTTTAAGGCATATTGCTAGCACTTGACTTTTCATCTATGCATGCAAATTGAGGCAAATCCTCACAATCCTCTTCTTATAGAGGGTCGATTGTTCCCTGATCTCTAGGGTGCTAAGGAACAACTTAAACTCACGCTTGATTTCATAAACCATCCCTGGTTCTGCTCTGACCCATAACGCTGTCCTTTCTTCACTATTTTTGGCTGATTTCATGGCCATATGCCATTCGATTTGGTTTCTCATAAATGAAAGAAAATCCCGCAGCTACAAATCTCCCATATAGGAGAAGACACTTGCTACCATTTTTGTGCTGACATGCTCACCAATGATGATATGCAAAAATAGCTCGCAAAGCAAGCTTTGTTCATCAAAATCGCAAGTGCGAAAAATCTCAAGAAAAGTTCGGGTAGAAGAACCCAAATAAGACCTATTCTCAAAAACTGCTTTTAACTGAAATAAATAATAACATTCCCAGAGGAACACTAGATACAATGGGGATGACACCTACATGCTAGTAGGTTCAAGGAAAGATCACGAAGCTTTGTCTTGTCATTTTTTAGATCCAGGACCTGTCGTTGTAACAACTACAATTGTTCATCCTTTTTCTTCATGGCTTCCTTATGTCTCCGTGCTTCCCATTCTCTCTCCCATTCTTCCTTTAACCATTTTTCCATGAGGGAATCCATCTTCCTTTTGTGTGCCTTGAGCGAGATCACCCCCTCTTGTAGAGAGAGTTCCTACTACTTCCATTTCTGGAGCTCTGCTAACAACAACATCTTTTCAAAACACCATCCTTCGTTAGGACCTGATGTTCTCCCACATGCACTAAAAATCGAGGGTGTAACAGCCTCCGGAGGGTGAAACTACTCCATTTCGGCTACTGGTTCTTGTGTAACAGCAACGTCATCAATGGATTTTTGTGTAACAATTTCTTTCTCTCTTTGATCAGCTTCCATTTCCACTGTTGGTTCTTGTGTAATAGTAGTGTCATCCACAGGTTTTTGTGTATCATTTTTCCCTTGGTAAGCTTCTATCTCCATTGTGGGTTCTTGTGTAATAACAGTGTCAATCACAGGTTCATGGATATCAGCTTTTTCTTCCTTCCCTTGGCTAACTTTTGTCTCTACTACTAGTTCTTGTGTAACAGTAGTGTCAACCAAGTGCTCCTGTGTGTCAGCTACCAAATTATTTTCTATGGATTGTGTCATCTCAGTTGTTGGTTCTTGTGTAACAGCAGTGTCTTTAATGGGTTTTTGTGTGTCAGCTTCCCAGGATTCAGTTTGTGTTTCCCTCAAGATGGTGTTTGTTGCACAGACTCTATACCCCACTACCACTAGCTTCTTAGCACAAGTCATGCATACAACACCTAGGACATCTCCCTTCCTAGCGCTGTTTATGGCCTTGGCCACAATGTCTAACCTTAGGGCTCTTGTCTCTACCTTCTCCTCTTCTAGTTGTTTCCTTAGCCATCTATTCTCTTTTTCTAAATTTTCATTTTTTAACAGCAAGGATTGAGTTTTTCTCTTACCAAGTGACGAAGGTTCCTCCCATTGAGACTGCTCCTCATCCTTTTGTTCTACTGCCTCCTTGTTCTTCTTAGACATGAATGGGGACTATGGGTACCCACTAACCCTTATTTTCTGCTTTGGACACTTATCACCAATTGGCTTGTCAACTAGCCTCTTTTCAACCCTTACTTTCGAAGGTTGGGGTTGCTCCTTCAATGTCATCAAAGCTTCCTCATACGTCCCAGTTTGTTTCCCGCGGGTAGTTCTGGCCTTCTTTCTCATGAATTCCTTCCAACTCCTGCCCTGATGACTTAGGGCATCCATCACAATAATCTTGATGAGGCTATGGTTGGTGACGCATGTTTTTAGATGTGCAGTTGTTTTTACGGCCATAGCCATATGCTTGATGTTTCCCAGCAAAAAGTAGGGAAGATTTATTAGCTACTGATGTCAAAGGTGGTTTAGAAATGGAAATTGGTAACTGAATATGATTTTTTCCCTTCCCTCGTAGGTGATATACTTGATGAGGTAAAGGGAAACATCAACCCATGGCTGGGGAAGTGACAACCTATCAATCCCCCTACCTTTCTTCACTTGTTGTTCCTCCTCTTGGAGGAAATCCTCCTTCAAGGAGGGGTCATTAACTTTCTTGTTGAACCACCTTTTTCCTTCCACTGGTAATTTCATCACTCAGGAAATCACCTCTTCTATAGCATCTAGCTTTAATCCCCTAACCTTAGTCTGATTTCTCTCTAAATGCTTCACGAACTCCATGGAAACTCCCCTGTCTAATCCCTCCAACCTCTGGAATAAATCAAACCAGCTTGTGTCTTTAAAAATATGAGATGCTTCGAGGAAATTCTCCAAAGCCTCTGTTGACCCTGGTTCATGTCGAATTGTTGTTCCACCCATCGCTACACAAATTGAATGTTGTTCTCCTTTCTTTTTCCCTGCTTTAGAAGTTCTGGAGCAGTTGGCACACTACTCAGTTGTTTCAGCTTACAATTTTTCTTCTCCACTTCTCTTAGCACTCTAAATGGGAATGCAATGCTCCAGTAGGGGGTAAATGTTAGGGTGGTGTAGGTGAGAATTTCAAATTAAGATTTGCAATCATGATTCGTACTGCACATTAATTTTACCTTATTAATGCTAGGTTATGGGAGATATAGTCAGAGGTACAATTCCTTTTTTTGGTATGATCGATCATTAAGTGACAATGATTACCAGATCACCATGCTTTAATTGCGGTTTTTAAATATTCACAGGTCATGCAAAGGTCATGTCGTGATATAATCCCCCCTAGGCTTAAATGTGACAGTCGACCTCAGTCGTTAAAAGGGATATCAAGTTAAATTGCCATAATTACTCAATAAAAGCAGATAACGATATTACCTTTATATGACATCCCTGGGTGACGTGGGGAGAAGACGTTGGTGGCGAGGTGTATGAACTTAACTCTGGCGTCAAGGCAAATGTTTTCTGAGCCACGATAATGCATGCCATCTGTTGCAATAAATAATTCACTCAGATTATCTCTAGAAGTCGTCAGCTGTTACAGATGTAACAACTAAGACGATTGTTAGGTATTATTAATTTTCACAAAAGATAAAAACAAAGAAAAATTTTGTGTAACAACATTATTGTAGAGTATGCTCGAAACAACAAATGTTGTTACAGAGTGTGTAATAGCCGCCAAAAAGTGGTTTTCAAGTGCTATAGAAATTGTCTGTCTACGCCCGAAAAGAGGTTTTCACAGCCATATTGTTTTTTTTTTTTTTAAGAGTTTGAAGGTGTAACAGCCACCAACAACAGTTGGTTTTTAGTTGTTACACTTATTGAAAAATTAGAATTTTGGCAGCACAGGGGGGCTTTCCCCTATTCTTGTAATCTAAAGATCTGAATTTGTGACAATGTTAACGAATGAATCCCTTGAATCAGGCTTATGATATAACCAAAGATGGTGCCCATTTGCAAGCAATGGTGTCCTTGCACTGTCAATGGTAACCAAATTTAAGTCTCATTGTCAAAGACTGCATCTACTTCATAGGGACCTAGCCATCTGGTGCAGAGCTTGCCCTTGAAGTCTTTGAATCTTGATTCGTATAAGAGAGTCCAATCTCCTTTCTGGAACCTCTTCTTCTTGATGAATCCTTCATGCCACTTAGCTCTCTGCTGCTGGATAATATATGTTTGTTGGATAGTAGCTAGTCGTTTCTCATCCAATTCATTGAGCTAGTTCAACCTCTACTTTTGTGTTGTAGCAAGATCCAAATTTACCTACAATGTTGTTCTCAGTGTCTTGATTTCGAACTCAATAGGGAATAAGGTATTTTTACCATACACAAGTTCATATGGTGAGTACGTGGTATTCCTCCATGTAGTCTTGTTTTCCTACAACACTTCTGGAAGTTTTTCAGCCCAATTCCTTCGGTGACTGGCCACGGTCTTGGTAAGAATCCCCTCAATGACTTTATTAGTTCTTTCCACTTGGTCGTTCGCTTGTGGATGATAAGGTGTTTTGATTCTATGATGGATTTTGGATCATATGGGATGTAAACTGGGGCCCTCCATCTGTGACTATCTCCCTGGGTATACCAAAACGGACAAAAATTTCTTCAAATAGAAAGTATGAAACAACCTACTCCGTGGGTCTAGTTAGTGCTTTTGCCTCAACCCATTTTGTGACATAGTTAGTGCAGACCAAGATGTAATATTTTTGTCTGGATGAAGGATTAATTGGTCCCACAAAATCTAGGGCCTATTTCTCAAAAGGTTCTAAAACGATTTGGGGTTGTAACGACATCTCATTTGACTGCAGTTGTTGACCCATTCTTTGGCAACTATCACATCCTTTCATGAACTTCTTGGCATCCTGAAATATTGTTGGCTAATAATACCCTGTCATAAGGACTTTTTACCCTGTCCTCTTGTCTATGAAGTGCCCTGCACAAGGTTCCTTGTGACAAGCCTTAAGGATGTCAAAGATCTCATCTTCTCTAACACAACGTCTGATCTGAAAATTTGGTCCACTGTGATAGAGATTCCCATCTCTCTAGGTATAGGTAGCACTTTGCTATATGGTCTTTCTCTTCTCCTTGGAGGACAAATACTATGGAAACTTCCCTGCAGCAAGGTAATTGGCTAGATCTGCATACCAAGGTGAGTAAGTATAAATAGAAAAGAGATATTAATCAAGGAAATAATCCTCTATAGGAATGCAATTGTCATCAATAGTTAACCTAGAAAGGAAATCAGCTATTACATTATATTTTCCAAGTTTATCAAAAATTGTGATATCAAATTCTTGTAACACCAATAACAAACGCGTAATTGTACCATTGGTAATTGGCTTATTCATTGGGAAATGAATGGAAGAGTGGTCAATGTGTACAAATATTTGATACCCGGTGATTTAATGTCGAAATTTATTGATGACGTGCACAACTGCTAAGAATTGCTTCTTGGTCACTCTGTAGTTGAGCTCAAACGGAGTTAAATTTTTGCTTATGTAGTAAATAGCATAAGGTTTCATGTCTTCCAGTTGGCCCAAAACAACACCTACAACAATATCAAATGCATTTGTAGCTATGTGAAACGACAATTCCCAATTAGGTCCTCGTAAAACCAAAGTTACTGATACATGACATTTTAGCTTCAAAAAGGCTTGCTCACACTTTCTTGTCCACAAAAAGTCGACATCCTTCATAAGCAAAGAGAATAATGGCGATGATATTTTGAGAAAAAATCTATAAATCTCTTGTAATACCCTGCATGCCCTAAGAAACTACATACCTCTTTTTGTGTCTTGGGAGTTGGAATTTTTAGAATTACCTCTATTTTAGCAAGGTCTCCCTTGATCTTGTCAGTATAAATGTCGTGTCCTAGCACGATCCCTTTAGTAATCATCATGTGACATTTTTCGGTGCTCAAAGCAACATTAGTATGTACACAAAATTCCAACGCTTTTTCTAAATTAGCTAATGTTGTTTCAAAAACATCTCCATAAGATGCAAAATCAACCATGAATAGTTCAAAACAGTCATTCAACAAATCAAAAAAAAATAAATAAATAAATAAATAAAAAAATTCCTAGTATTTCCCTCTAAAAGGTTGTTAGCACATTGCAGAGTTCAAAAGGGAGTACTTTGTATGTGAAAGTTCCCCATGAGCAAGTAAAGGTCATTTTCTCTTGACCCTCCGAGGAAATCTATATCTGGTTGTAGCCACTAAACCCGTCTAGAAATGAAAAGAATTTTTTTCCAAAAAGGGTGTCAAGGACCTGATCTATAAATGGTAAAGGAAAATGGTCCTTTTGAGTGGCCTTATTGAGTTCTCTATAATCCACACAGACTCTCCACTTGCCATTGCTCTTAGGAACGATGACAAGCGAAGACACCCACTGACTGTCAGATATCGGATAAATAAAGTTAACGCTCAGGAGTTTTGTAATTCTTCCTTCACTACCTCCTTGAGTGTAGGGTTCATGCGGCGCTATGGTTTTCTGACTGGTTTGCAGCCATCCTTCAAATAAATACGGTGAGTTCACAGGTTAGGGTGGATCCCTTTCATATGCATATAGTCCCATGCAAATTCCTTTCTGTATTTTTGTAACAGCTGTAACAGTAGTTGGTTTTGCTCAACATTCAAGTTGGGGTTAATGTTCAGAAACTTTCCTAGTTCTATTTCAATTGGACTGTTGTGGTTCTCATTTGTTCAAAATCTATATCTTCTACTTCATGTTCCTCATTCGAATTTTTAATGGAAGCGATAGAAAGCGACTTACTAATGAAACCATTAATATTGTCATCTTTTGTCTCATCCTTGAAGTACTGGGCTTTCCCCAGAGTGAGGAGTGGTAGGGAAAGATCTAATTCAGGCTCAAACTCATCCCACCAAGGGTTATATAAATCCACATTTGGTTTTGGGGGTAAATATTAATATTCTTTGTAGCCTAGCCATCCAAGATCACCATAGATCCATATCTGCATCCTATAAATGCATTTGTAGTGGCTAGCCAAGGTCACCTTAAGATCAAAGGATGTCCACCAAGTTGGATTTGGGTTGTAAGCTAAGAAAGTCAACCGGATACCTCTAGGAGGCTATTGTGATTACTATGTCCTCTAACACCCCCTCGGGTTTAACACAACATCTATCTGCTAATTCAAGTACACTAGGAGTATGTCTAAGCCCATGTAGCCCCAGGGTGGTAAAAAGGTCCTTTGTCATCACATTAATCGAAGCCCCAAGATCGATCAATGTGTTATTTATGGGCTGGTCATTAATGTAGATAGTAACTGTACGGTTTCCTGGATCATTATACTTAGTTAAAGAGGCTAAATAGACATTAATTTGGATAATTTCCCCATCACATGTATGGTAGCAGGGTCTTTATGCTTCCTCCCATGTTTCTTGATGCACAAGTCTCATACTATTTTAGCATAAATATGTACCTCGTTAAGAGATTGCAGTAGAGGAATTCATACATGCAAATTTTGCAACTCCCTAAGAAAATTAGATTTGAGCTATAAGGCCATTCCAAGCTCAGTTAATTTCTGAGGATATGGAGAATTATGAGTTATAGCAATCGAGTCGGTTGTTACAGGTGTATCAGCCTTACCCGAGTTGGTTGTTATAGGGGTAACAGTCCTTCGTGGGTTAGTTGTTAAAGACATAACAATTTGCTCTGTATTGGCAGTTATAGGTGCAACAGTTGCCTCAGGACCTACGGTATCTCCTCTGGAAGGTTCACATTCCTCCTCAGTAATGATAGCGGAGTGATTTTGTTTAATTTCCTTACCTAACCGCAATTGAATTTCATTAATCCCCACGCAGGTAATAAGGTAGGTCTAGAAGGTAGTTGGATCTTCTATGCCCCAAGTTGCTTTATTGTTTGGGTTAGGGTTAGGTTGCACAGGTAGTTGGGGTTGCACAGGCAGTGTAGGAGAAGGCATTTGGAAAGGAGGTAATTTAAGTTGTTTCTGCATTGGTAATCCATGTTAAGTTGTATTCTGGGCAATTCCTCTCCAGTTCTAGTTCCAAGGGTATGTTTGAGATGAAGGATATTGGATAGAGGTGTTAGCGCTTGAAATTTGACCTCAGGCTGAGACAGGTAAACCTCAAGGCTACATCAAACCATTTAGCCTCGTAGCTAGCCCTACGGGGCAGGAGAAGGCTCTCTCCGGTCTATCTCGTAAAATCTCCAATAGATGAGAAGACCAATAAGGTAACACTGATATTAGGCTAGTAAA
>APFE031666232.1:307742-328657 GCA_000404065.3 Pinus taeda
ATGATAGACTCAGCTGAATAGTGACATAGATTGGCATTTGGGCAACTTTAGAAGGAGTTAAAGCAAACCCTAGACCTAATGCCTAGTGACCAAATTTTGCTTGAAAACTCACTAAAATGACAAAATTTGACCTTGACACTTAAAAATCACTTTGTAAGAGCATATTTGATCACTGGAGGAAGGCTGGAAAGACTGACACTAACAAGAGGGAGATGGGGACTACTGGTTCTAGGGTGAAGGAAATCATGCTAAATAAGGAGCAGGGTATTGCCATGGCTATTGCTGAGTATTATATGCATTGTTCCACGAATTGAAAGAAGAAAAATCTTGGGACATACCTGGAAGTTGTGGTTGCCATTGTCTCCTTGGTGCAATGAAATAAGAGGACTACACTTCTTCGCTTGACTTGTCGAATGTTCCAACTCGCAAATATTACACAAGATGATGTTGTTCAATTTGCATTCCCTCAAGGGATGTTTCTTTCGATAATTCGGGCAAAACATAGCCAGAGGTGTATCAGCTTTTGCTTGTGTTTTCTTGTTCTATGTTGTCGTTATCTAGGAAAATAGAGTACTGAGGATATTGGTCTTGAAATTTTCGAACAAATTCATGATCTCTGCTCTAGCTACTCCTCCACCAGCAGATTTTTGAATTCGGGCAGAGGCATCTCGAATTGTGTTTCTCCCATTAGACGATCCTCTAGAGCATCTTAGATAGAGATTTACAATTTCAACGAATGGTTATTGTGATATGTCCCCTTTTCCTAGTAGGGTCATGGTATCAAGGCATTTGTCCCTCATTCCTATGATAAATATGGTCTTCAAAATCTCATGGTCTAAATTGTTATGTTTAAACCTCTGGAAATTATGGTGGAACCGCTCTACATAGTCTTCCAGGGTCTCATCCTCCTTTTGTGTCATTCTAAATACTTCCTCCCTTAAGTCCCTAGTTCTGCAATACTCTTGGTACTTTGATAAGAATGTCTCCTTCATATCAATCCATGTTCGAATAGAAGTGGAGCCTAACCCCATGAACCATCTCAAGGCTGCTCCTTTTAAAGTAGTAGGAAATAATTTCAATTTCTGAGCATCTAAAATGTAGTCATAACTCCTGCATAAGAAATCAAATTCAAATAAGAAAGTGTCAGGATCTTCCACAGTCATCCCTTGAAAGGATGGTAAGGATGAGAGAGGAATATTTTTCATGGGAGCTTCACCTCTGATATCCCCAATTGGGAACTCAAAGGTGGTGACATTAGCATCTGTTTTAGCATTGTTGTCATTGTTGTCTCCCATTGCTAATCCTTATAAACCTTATTGTAATAGATGTTCTTCAAACTTCTCTTATGATTGCCTTGCAGGTGGATTTATGGCTCGGGTAACTCCAGGGCTGGTTGTTTCATCGCACTACCTAAATCTGGATATTGATAGACCAATAAGTGCTCTCCTATCTCAGCTTTTTGATGTCCCCCCTTAGTTTCCCCTTGTCCCTCGGTCCTAAAGTTCTGGCTACTAACTTCCCCCTGTTGTTCCTAAATTAGATGCTTAATCTTGGGAGTGTGGTTGCTAGCTTTAGAATGGTATGGCCCCAAGATATAGGAATCAGAGGTTTCTGCCCTTGTTATGGGAGTAACAACTTTTTGTGGCCCTATTTTCCTTGTATCCCTTTGAGAGCTTGATTTTTCTTTTTCTGCCTTGGAGATTAGTTCCTCGATAAATTTTTTCCTTCCCAAATCTACACTTCCTTTCTTTTTTACGACCCATTTTTCTATGACTAATTAGAGTGCGGGTAGTTTTTGTATTTCTATAATTCCTACAGTTGCACACATGGACCCTATGTGTATTAATTCACACCCTAAGTGTCTTAGTCTTCGACAATGGTGAGCCCGCTCAGGTATGTTATAGAGATGCACAGGTTCTTACCTCTCGTCTTACCGTCCAATGATTATGGACTAGGAACACTCTATCATCAAACAAACAACTTGGCTGATTGTATCGTCAACTACCATCCCCAACAACGATGCCAAAATGTAGTGTTGTTTTAATCAATCCGAATTGACTAATACTGCAACATATAATTGTCAACCTAGGGTAGGTCTTGTTGTTTCAATAGAGTTCGCACTATCTATGTTGATACACTACAGCCAAGAATGAAAAATAAAAAGAACAATAAAAGATGTCGCTGAATCAATTGCAGAAATTAAATCATTCATGTAGAAATTAAAACACTCCACATAATTGAAATCACACTTCACAATTACCATAGTAAGGGTGGACCACACAGTAAATTAATGACTACACTAGCTAGTCACTATCATTCTGTTTAATCAAACCAATGTAACAGCATAATATAATCTAGAACAAAAGTCGATGTATTTTACAATTTATATAGCAACAACAGAAAACCATACGATGATTAAAGAAACAATAATGTACACTACTTCTACTGCTGCAATCCCTGCTAAAGAGGAGGGCCCTTCCTCCCTAGCAGGGGCATAGGAATAATACGATATTAGTTAACGAAACAGATGAAGAAGAGTAACAATGTCATTGTAGTGATCTTAATATTAAAAATAATTCAAAGTTACAAGATCAGAGTAACAATGTTTTCCTATACGTCGTCCTTATACATGGGAAATCGAGCTTCTTTTATAATTATTACATGCCCGAAATTAGGAATAGATCAGTCATGGGAATCTCATTATTCTCATGTTGATCATAAAATAGTAGTTACAACCTATTTCTAAATACAAATACTCCTCAGATACATTGGTTAAGATTGCAACCACTTGGGTTTGTTGCTTCTAAAATAAACAATTCATAGCACCCGATAGTTGTTGTGTGGAATAGTACCCACAACTTTGCCAGCTCCAGTGCAACAGCATCCTACGGTTGAATAGTGGTTCAAGATGTAATGGAAATCACTGGCGAAAACACCCTTGGTGTAACAACGGTCCTTTGTATCAGTACGTGGTCTAACAGCAGCCCGTAACAACATTCAATTTGTAACAACAACCTGTAACAACATATAAGGTGTAACAACAACCTACTCTACTCTGCTCTGAAACCAATCAGCGCAACCTGTTCACTCCATAACCTTGCTCCCGCAAACAACACCTGAAAAAAGAGGAGCTTCCAAAATACTTCTCTAATGCTCACCCCAGTTAGCCACAACAAGGAATATAGTATCGTATTATTCAGCAAAACATGGCAAAATAACATGATAGTGGAATAGGCTATATAAATGAGAAGAAGGGTGATTAACATGTGAAGCTTCATGGGCGTAGAGGAAAATAGGATCAAGACTGGGGAAAGAAAGTGCAGAAAACAGGTATAAAAGTCGCACCAAACACTTGGAACATACCAGGTACTAGAGGAGGTTTATCCACAACTATGGCTTGATTACTATTGTGGGATAAACTCCCCTAGGGTCTTGGGTGGATACCCTAGCAGACTAGAGGTTATCTATACAAAGAAACACACATTCCATACAGCCATAATGCTATTATAAGCAAACTCTATGATAGGGAGCGTACCTGAGGTCCTACATTTGAGAAGAGCCTTCCAGGGTCTAAACCCTTCTTGGAGTTCCTTTTGCTCCTTTGACCTGAAAAACAATCAATTCAAGAAAGTACAGCAGTATATGGACTAAACATCACAAACAAACCATCCTCATATTATAAGGAAAGGTAGTTAGTTATGCAATTAAACAATCGTTCACATATGAATCATAACATGAATATCATAAACATGAAGAAGATCTATATCAGGAACAAAGACGTGTTTCTTTTATTATAGACAAATAAAGTACATAAAGGAATAATTTCACCTGATTCATCCTTTCACAGGCTCCAAGCGGAACCATCTCCCAGATTCGTCCAGTCTCAAGCCTTTAACAAACTCCTTCCATGACTTACTCCATGATATCTCAAGTAGTATGAAAACATCAACACACACAAGGAAACAAGGGTTTCTTGTAGAATGGGGGAAGTGTAGGAGGCACTAGGATCTTCAGACCTGGTCAGGGAAATCTCAGCATAATAATCTTTCTCTCTCTTCTCTCCTCCCTTTGGCCTTCCCATTGAAGCCTTTCTATACTTATCCCAAAGTAGTTTTTTAGTTGGGAATTCGTTGGGAATAGTTGGGCTACGGGAACTAACAGGTAATCAACAGGTAAAACCCGTGATATCCACCCGAAATTAAGGAGATTTATATTTTTTTAAGTGTTTTAAGACATATACGCGGGTTGGGTATACACAGACCCGCGTATACACGTGTTTAGCTCAGGGCAATGTCGCGTATAGGGAATAAAACATTGTTTTTTAAATTTTGGACCAGGTCTAGAAGGAGGGGTTGCCCTAGGCCATGAGTGCAGCATCATAAACCACAACAGTGAGACTTGGAGCTATAACAATTATTGTACCTATGGAGAAGTTGTTAAGGAAGGTTGAACAATTCATGTGGTCGGAAGAATGTGATGCTACACTCAATATACTGAAATGAAAACACAAGTGCACCAATCCTGGTCTACACAGACTGGAACAAACAGTGCCATGTCCACATTGATGAATTAGACATTGCTCTAGGTGTTGTTCTAGATCAGTTGGGGGAAGGAAACCTCGACCACCCATTTTATTCTGTCAGCATAAAATTTTCCACAGAAGAAAAGAACTATACCACAACTGAGCGAGAGGCATTGGCGATGGTATATTTGTTTCAAAAATTTAAACACTACTTGTTGGGAGGCCTATTCAAGTTTTTAACTAACCATTCTACTTTGAAATATTTAGTGAACAAGCCTGTACTTGATGTAAGAATTTGCAGATGGATTTTCTTATTCCAAGAATTCACATTTGAAGTAATTGTTAAGCCTGGCTGATCGAATGTGGGACCTGATCACCTCTCATGGTTGTAATCAAAAGAAGTGGAGGATCCCTTGATGATCAACTACCAGGCGCCAATCTATTTCGGATTGAAGCAATACCAACTTACTTGGAAGACATTGCAGTCTTTTTAGCTACTAATAAATGTCCAGACGAATACACAACCACACAATGGAGACATATGGTCGTTTGAGTTTTCGATTGTCAATTGATAGTGGGGCAATTGTATAAATTGTGCCTTGATCAAGTTTTGTGCAAATGTGTCCTTCACCACAAGAGACATGATGTGTTATGGGAGAGTCATTTAGGATTTGCGGGTAGACATGTTGGAGGAAAGGCTACCGCAAGGAAAGTATTGCAGGCAAGACTATGGTGGCTAAAGATTTTCAAAGATGCGACAGAATATGCCATAGGCTATGATATTTGCCAAAATGTTGGGAGACCATCACACCATGATGAACTGCCATCACAACTAGTACGTGCACTATAGATATTTGAGAAATGGGCAGTTGACTTTGTAGGACCTATCAATCCACTAACGCGTCACATTCATGCTAGGTATATCATCACCACAATAGAGTACCTTCCCAGATGGGAAGAGGCAGCACTGGTTAAGGATTTCACTGCAAATTATGCCGCTATATTCATATTTGAGAACATCATATCCAAATTTTGGTGCCCAGGAGTCTCACCACGGATTAGAGGCCCCACTTCATAAATGAAACAATTTCCTCCTTACTACATAACTTCATGATACAGCACCATAGGAGTAGCCTATATCACCCTCAAGCAAATGGTATAGTGGAGGCCTTCAACAAGATATTGGAGAAGGGTTTGACCAAGATATGCTCAACCAACTGGGATGATTGGGATAAGAGAGTGTTAAAGACTCTATGGGCACACCACACAATTGTTAAGAGTTTACACAAGCATACACCTTTCAAGCTTATGTATAGAAGGGATGTTGTGGTACCAATTGAATTTAATATTCCCAGCCTTTTCAAAACTTAGACCACTCATATGATAGAGCAAGAATCAATTCAAAAATGGCTAAATGAACTTTCAAAGCTCGATGAGGCTAGGTTTATGGAAGATTTCCATCAAATGGTCGAAAAGCAAAGTAGAAGGCATGGCATGACATGCATATTAAGAGAAAACATTCACAGTAGGAGGACATGTTATGTTGTATAATAGAAAATTCTTGAAGTTTCCTGGAAAGTTTCAAATGCATTGGTTAGGGTCATTTGTTGTTGTAGAAGTAAAAGAGTCAGGAGTTGTTAATCTCGCGCAACTGGATGGTGTATTGCTATCAGGATGGGTGAATAATGCAGGCCTAAAACCCTTCCATAGATCAAACAATGTTACTCATAATTGATTGGATCTCTGAAAGGAGACTATAGGTAGGAATAGGTAGGATTCATTTAGTTGGTTCGTCACTAGTCGCATTAGTTTCTTTGGTCAGTCAATTCTTTACAATTTCAAAATAAATATTTCACTAGGTCTCTTCCATTTGTGGATGCTCTACCACCCCATTGCAATTGATTGTGGTTAGGGGGAGTCACACATGTTAAGTGTCATTTCTGTAATAATTTGAAAATAATTTCTGGTGTCAACCCAAATTTCCATTAAATATTTCCCATTATAGCCATAATGAATTCCTAAGTGTCTTTCATCATGATAACATAATGACCCATCAACTCTACCTTTCCTTTTCTAGTATTTCATCATCTAAGTCAAGGTCAGCTTAGCCGACAATAAGATTAACATGATTGAGTATGCATAGGGAAAGTTGTCGTAGTAATTATTTAGGAGGTCTCATCAAAAACGTCATTTCGAGTTGGTCTACTTAATCTGCATGGCAATGTCAAATTCTTCAAAGTCTAAAGCCAAGGTGGTAGAGTCTCTTAGTTTGTAGTCTGTTTCTAAGTTCTGTTGTTCCAAGATTAGATACTAGCCCCCTATATTTTGCGTCTATTAACGCTACTCCAAGATGATAAAGACTATTGTATCAATTCCAGAGATCAAATTGGATGAGGGAATTTTAATGAGAGAGTTGGTTTACAAGAAATATGATAAAGTTGTGTTGGTTGAAAACAATCTCTCATACTCTTTCTAGTTTCCGTCCCTGAAACGTGAAGTCTACACTGAACTATTAACGAAGGAGGATGAAAGTGTAACAATCAAAGTGAAAATGATTTCAAAGGAATCCAGCGGTCCACATTGCTTAATTTGAGAATTAAGCTTGTGTTTGGGATGACAATGGTTGCAATGCAGTGCACACAGTTACTGGTTAGCATAATGCATGATGGATAGCTCTGGCTTGATAAAGAATATCCAATTCATTCGGTGGACATTCAGAGGCTCACGAGATTATTGGTGGGTCAAAACGTAGTATCAAATTCATTCCAGAAAACTTCCAAGCGAGTGAAGAAGACAGGAAACGATGATTATTACAACAAGTATGATACAAAGAGAGGAGGAAAGGGAGCACACATAGAGCTCATCAACACCCCAAACATCAAGTTCACATGCTATATTATTGCGGGGAAGCTAATGCGTCATTTTTCCAAGAATTATTGCACGATGGACACAATTTCGGGTGTGAATCACTATATAGAAGCCCCAACTGAATTGGTGTGCCTTCCTTCTCCAGGAACTGTTTGAAATCCTGTGAAGATGTCTACAAGTGGGTGACTCATTTTATTAATGGGTACCTTGCAGTTGATCTAGTGATGTGGAATGGTTTCCACCAGAGGGTTGGGAGTTGGCTCCCATCACGAAATACCAACCTCTTGCCCTCATGTACACACCTTGGCAAACCTCAGGGGACACAAGCAACAAGGAGATAAATGAGGCTTCCTTCATCGACTGTTACAATAAAATGTTGGAAGTCATCAAGGTTGTGGAAAGGGTTCTGAAGTCACTGCTTGATGAGTACTCATCCAAAATTTGGTTTGGTGTTATTCATGGAAACACTTGGATAAGGTTACATTGAGTTCACCCCCACAGCTTCCATATGAGACCCCAAAAGTTTAGGTTGATCTCCGAAGAATTCCATAAAGAGTTCAGTTCATGGCCATGCATTGCAGGGGAAATTTGAGAAGGAAAGCACATCTATTTCTTTCTAAGGGATGGTACCCCAACCTCTATTGGGAGAAACAGTTCTGGATTACAGAAAGCGCTTGGTCGAAGAGGAGCTACAACTGGTTATCAAACAACTTAATAAACAAATGAACTCCCTGAAGGAAACCATTTCCAACATCAGAGTCTCAACAGGTTCGTTTTCAACCTTTGTTGAGTTTTAAGGTTTAATACAACATGACCCACTGATTGTTGCTCCTCTAGTTGCTACATTATCGGTAGTAAGACCATGTTCCTAGTCCAAGCCTACCATCCTAAAACCCTGATCTGTTGTTGAATGTTAGTTTTGTTGTGCTAATTTCAACTTCAGATTTATAAACAAATGATTGTCAATTGCTTCATGTGCATGTTTCTCTTATGGTGTTTGTGATTGGAAACAGGTAATTTTTATCAAGTTTTATGTGAAATACATGAGAAAAATAGCATAAAAAACAAGTGCTAAACAACATCAATGAAAAGTATAGAAAACCATCAACATGAACACTTAACACAGTGTTTTGATGAAGGAGTTCACCCCTCCTGGGCTACATCTCCTTGGTCCAACTTCCATGGCTTGGGCCTCTGTACTAGCTCAATATGGCAAAAATATTGTTTACAAAGCTCTACTGCTCCTGAATACCTTTTCTTGATCTCCATTTGGTCAAATTTTTCTCCAGTTATGACCAAAATTATTTTTCCCTCGAAAATCTCCTCTAAAGCTAGAGGAAATCCACTTAACTCTACTAAACTTGGAATTTACACTGAATTTGGAGGGGTTTGCCAAAATGTCGTCGAATTAAACTCGAGTTTAATTAAATGCTAAACTAGATTAATTAACAATTAATTGGGTTGAGCGCTAATATCGCGCATTTTAATGACACATTAGGCTTAACCATTATAGTTGGCGAGTTGAGTGGACATATGTGGCATTAACTATCACGTTGATCGTTGGTTCTACTGACCATTGTAGTCGTTACCACCGGAGGGTGTTCACATATGTCGCATTAAATGTTGCGGGTTTGTGGTTATGTTGGAGTCGGTTATGATATATGTTGGTCGTTGTATTAACCGTGATCATTGGAGCGTTCACATGGGAGGGTTGGCCCGTGGGCTGGCCCTCCTAACCCCCAATCCTTAAACCATTACACAACAAATATGTGCGGAACTCTATAGTGGTTAAGAAATTGTGTTGTGGTGTGGTGGTAAGAGTATTGGTTTACATGGAGCAGGTCCTCAGTTCGACCCCTCAGCCTGCCACAAAATTTTGTCACACTGCGTGCGAAGCCAACCTTTGGGGAGGGACATGTGGCAGCTTCCGGGCTTACCACTTGTCCCCTGCTCATTGTTCTGTTCTAAACCAATAAAAACTTGCCAACACACCACACCTGATAACCAATAAGAACATGACACTTGGAGAACTATGATTGGATCGTTGACCACCGTTGACCTTGCACAGTTACCGCCCACGTCAGTAGTATGGACTGCTGACTGTGCATTTTTTTTCAAAAATTTCTTTTGCTTGGCAAAGCGAACAAAACTTATTATCTTTCTCATATGAACTTGGTTTTTAGTGAAACGAGTTGCGTTGGGATCATTTCGCTGAGACGAATGCGGACATTCAGGTTTTGAACAATTCTGAGAACTTTGATTTTTGAGCTAAATATTGAGCGCTTGAACATTCCTCCCCACTATAAGCCTTTTGGACCCCAAAAGATACTATCAATTGTTCAGCATGTGAGGGTATATCTCCCTCACCTTCTCTGCACCCATTTGGGTTTAGAAGGCTTTTGTCCCTTGAGTCCCACTCTAAGGTATTCAGCATTCCCTCTCTTCGAAGTTTTGGTTCTTCGGTCAAGTATGACATCTTGTTGTAGTTCATCAAGATATTCTAGCAAGAAATCATCTATTGATGGCAGTTGAACATGCTCTCCTTGATCATCAATCAAACGAGGCTCAAGCAATCTCAAATTCTCAACATTAACAACAAAGTATATTTGCATATAAGGAGGCAAATCAAGCTTAAATGCATTGTTACCAATCTTTTCCAGAATTTTAAAAGGACCATAAAGGATTGGCTTAAGCTTTCTACCTTCCCCTTGAAATCTCTCTTTCCTATTATATAACCAAACTTCATCTCCAACTTGAAATTTTTTATCGACACAGTGTTTTTCATGCCTTGCCTTGTAGCCACTTTGACTCTTTTCCAGTTGTTCCTACACTGGGTGATGTATAAACTGAATTTTCTCTATGAACTTCATGCCTTATTGATGTCACTATGACCATCGATGGTGACATCTTTCTCAGAGATGAAGTCCAATGGCAATCTTCGCAAGTACCCAAAACATGCCTCAAATGGAGATGTGTTTGTGCAAGAATGTTTTGCCTTATTATATGCATGTTGTATGTAATGCAACTATCCATCCCACAACTTCGGATGTTTGCTGCAATATCCACTAAGAAGATGAATGAATTTCCTCTTGATCACCTCAGTTTGTCCATCTATTTGCAGATGAAAGGTTGTACTCTTCTTCAACTTTGTGTCCATCATGTCCCACAAATTAATCGAGAATCCTGATCACTTACAATGGAAGTAGGAAGACCAAAATGAACCCAAATGTTTTGGAAGAAAAGGTGAGTTGTTTGTTCAGCTATAATTTTGTTTTTACATTTTGCTATAATACACATTCTTCTTAACCTATCTACAAATACATACAAGTAATCATGACCTTTCCTTGACAATCGAAGACCTCCTACAAAATCCATTGAGATACTCTCCAATGGATGTGAAGGTACTAAAAGTGAGTGTACAATCCTAGTTTCCTATTACTAGGCTTACTTGTTGCACAAAAAGAACATCCTCTAATGAAACAAGAGACATTATCAAACACGCGTGGCCAATAACAATATCTTTTGAGATTCATTATTGTCTTGCCTACACCAAAGTGACCAGCAATCAATGAAGTGTGCGCCTCTGTCAGGCCAGGTAGTAACTCCACGAATTAAATTTATTTTATTCCTTCAGGTTAGTCTTTACTATATACATGAGGGAGAGACTATTCACTTCATCTCTTGATGACTGTTCATATTTGTTATTATTTATTTACATAATTACATTCACCCAATCCTGATGATTAGGTGTCAACATTCCCCCCCTTAATCTGAAGGGATGTCGGTGAGTCCAAGCATCATTCTGAACCATTCAAGCTTTTCTCTTCCAAGAGCTTTGGTGAAGATGTCTGCAACTTGCTCATTAGTGGAAAAATGATAGAGATGGATTGTTTTGGCCTCAACATGATGTTGAATCAGATGATATTTAGTATTGATGTGCTTTTTTCGATCATGGAACTTTGGGTTCTTGGCCAACTTTATTGCAGAGGTATTGTCAATCATGAGTGTAGTTGATTTTACTTGTTTTACCTGCAAATATTCAAGAATTTTCCTGAGCTACACAATTTCTTTTGTTGCCTCAACTGCTGCCACGTATTCTACTTCTGTTGTGGAATCTGCTGGAACTGATTGTTTGCATGATCACCAAGAGACAGCTCCTGATCCAAGACTCATAGCATTTCCTAAATTAGATACCCCAGTTTCTTTGTCTCCATCAAAGTTTGAATCGAAGTATCCAATCAGGCTAAAGTCATCCACCCTTGTATACTTGATTCCAAAGTCTTGAGTTCCCTTCAAGTACCTTAGAACTCTTTTTGCAGCAGACCAATGTCCCTCACAAGGCTTTTGCATAAACTTGGAGAGGATTCCAATAGCAGCAAACGAAATGTCTGGTCTGGTAGTAATTAGGTAGTTTGTTGGAATTATGATGCATTTATTGTACTTGATGGCAACCCACTCATAGAAGAGCAACTCTCTTATATAACTAGATGAATCTACAAAAGAGATATCAGACTCAAAGAATGAAAAAAATGATATCTCTGCAAGTTCCTGTTCACAAAGCTGCGGCCCTCGGCTTGTTCCGCAGGTGAGCCGTTGAAAAGGTGCAGACATGTTCACATGTATTCCGAACAAAAGGTGCGAACCTAAAGTGCACAGACTTTCATGCAGAGAAAAATGCGCACGAGGAAAATCTTATGTTTTGTCCTTCGTATTTAGTCCGACTTTTTTGATCCTATAGTTTTGGTCTGTGGTTTTGCATCCAAAATATTGAACCCAGGTTTTGGGTCCCTAGTATTGGATCTCAATGGGTTTGGTCCATGGTTTAAGGCCTAACCTATAAAAAGGAAAGGAGATCATTTGGCTAGATACAAGTGTGTTGAATATCTTAAGAAGAACAAGATCTGAAATACTGGTGATCTGTTGGTGAGTTATAGCTGGACTTGAATCAAGGAGAGACCTGAGCATTAGAATACAATTCTACTGATGGGTCAAGATCTCTTTGGCGCATGATCAGATCCGTGAATCTGACAGTCAGGGGTATATTTGAGGACTGATAAATTGTCTATACCTGGAGGTCCGCAGGTGAGACACAGCTCAAATGCGGAGGTGCGCAAGCTAGACACATCGCAAGTGTGAAGGTGCGCAAGCTAGACCCAGTGCAGGTGTGAAGGTGCCCAAACTAGACCCAACGCAGGTGCAAAGGTGCGCAGGTTTGACACAGCTAAAGTGTGGATATCCGTAGGTTTCTCTTGGTGAAGTTGCGAACTTTTCTTGAAATATATTTTAGCTGCTTTTGTCTATTGCTGCAGTGTTCTGGGTTTAGAACTAGTGTTGTTTTCTAGTTACTGCATTTTGAGAAGTTATTCGTTGATTCAATAGTTGTTTATGGAGAGGAGATTGATTGATGCACATATACTTGATGTCTATTTGATGTTCATGGATCCAGTCTGAAAATTTATGAAACGTGGTCCCTGGAAGAAAAGAGAAGGTTGTAGCCTTCTGTAGGTCAGCACCTACATACTAGTATATCAGCTAGTACAAGAGCTAAGGGCGTTGTAGCTCCCTTCCAGGAGAAGCTGGAAAACGAGAGAGGGTTATAGCTCTCTGCAGGTTGCAGCCTGCGTACTAGTAAAGGACTGCACCAGTACAGAATCATTGTAAAAAGAAGTTTCTAATTGAAAGAAGATAGAGACATATTGCAGCAGGTGGTTTTCACCCACATTGGGTTTCCACCTTACATCTTGTGTTCTTTGGTGTGACTATCTATTTTTGTGTTCCTGTTCATTATTATATGGTTCGGACATACAGATTAATGACCAACATCTGAAGAATAATTTAATTATAAGTCTGGATGGTATATATAGTCAGATTTGCAAATGTTTGTATAAATTGAAAAATTTGATAATACTGATTCATCCCCCCTCTCAGTATTATTTCCAACAATTGGTATCAGAGCAGG
Source organism: Pinus taeda (assembly GCA_000404065.3). Taxonomy (NCBI): domain Eukaryota; kingdom Viridiplantae; phylum Streptophyta; class Pinopsida; order Pinales; family Pinaceae; genus Pinus; species Pinus taeda. The sequence continues at coordinate 321,092 of APFE031666232.1, forward strand.
TCCTTCAGGAAAAGCTTGATCGCTTGAAGGAAGATATATCATCATGAGCTACTACGAAAAGGAAGCATCTATCAGGACACCGATTTTTGATGGGAGCAACTTCGTCTATTGGAAGGTAAGAATCACTACCTATCTTCAATCTCTTGGTACAGAAGTTTGGGATATTGTGGAAATAGGATACACATTTCCATCAGCAACTCCTACAGATGCAGCTGGTAAGAAGCAGTATGAAACAAATGCAAAAGCTGTCAATACTCTATTAGGAAGTCTATCTCAATCAGAATTCGTCAAGGTTATGCAGCTAAAAGGTGCAAAAGAAGTATGGGACAAGATCGTTCTAAGCTATGAAGGAGATGAACAGGTAAAACGAGCAAAATTACAAACTCTTAGAATTAAATATGAAAGTCTCATAATGCATGATGATGAAAGTGTGGCTAGCTATTTCCTACGTATATATGAGATCGTAAATTGTATGAAAAACTTGGGTGAAGAAATAAAAGAAGTTATTGTAGTTGAAAAGGTTCTAAGATCTTTGTCTCCCAAGTTTGACTCAAAAGTTTCTGCTATAGAAGAAAAGCAGAATCTACAGAACCTTACCATGTCACAGCTGCACGGAATTCTAACTACTTACGAAATGAGAAAAGGAGGACCATCAGACAAGAGAGAAGTTGCATTCAAGGCTTCAGGAAAAGGAGATTACTATGAGTCAGGACATATGTCAGAAGAAGAGGAAGAATCAAATTTTGTCAAGAACCTTCAACGGGGAACTAAAAGATTCAGAGGTAAGATGCCTTTCAAATGCTTTGCTTGTGGAAGAGTCGATCATTATGCTGCAAAATGTCCTCATAAAGATAAAATGGACAAAGGTAAGGAACCTGTTAGATGGAACATAAAACAGAATGTAAATAAGAAGAGCTATTACATGCATGAAGATAGTGATGGATTGTCAAATAGTGATGAAGATGAACAAGGTAATGATAATAGACTTTTGATGGCTTTTGAAGGTGATGATTTCTTGGATGCTATAAATGAAGAAGGTCTTTATGAAGAAATATCTAAACTAAAGGTATGTTTAGAGGAAAAGAATATGATTATAGATACTCTAACATTCCAACTCGCTGAAAAAGATAAACACAATGAATAGTTAGAATGTGAAATTGTGGGACTTAGAAAAGAAATTGAGAAAACAAAAGCCTTTAATCTTAGATTTGCTAAAGGATCTGAAATTTTAGATGAGATTATCAAAGTGTGGCGTTCTCCTCTAATCAAGACAGGTCTCAGATATTCTGAAGAAGCATCTCAAGCTCAGAAGCAAGTGCAGAAGCCATCCACCTCCAAAAGTTATCTTGATGTAGCAAGGAGAAGTGAACAAGTTGACAATCGACAGCAAAAGCATAATGCAAATTACCAAGTAAATCGGGGGCAATCTACTTCGAGGATGAAAAAAAACTTCAATCAACCACAGGTAAATCATTTTGGCCCAAGAATGGATGTCAATGAAAACTACAGTCATATGGTTTGTAGATTTGATAATCGCAAGAATTTATTCAATGGCCATTGTTTCTCTTGTCATAACTTTGGTCATAAAGCTGCTCAATGTGTTGCCTATAGGACATCATGACTAGGGAAGCTCAAAAACAAAGGAGTGTGATAGGAATCATGAAAAGAACCTACAATAACTTCTCTGCTCTTGAAAATGAAATAGAATGTTCTATCTGTAACAATTTCGGTCATGAAGACTCTGAATGCAGAAGCAGGTTTCGGCAAACAACTCAGAAGGAGCTAGCTTCACTGAGTTCCAAAACATGGAAAAAGAAAGAACCGCAACCAGAAAGATGTGGAATAGCCTTATATGCGGAAGGATAGGAAAATCAATGGTACATTGACAGTGGATGCTCAAAACATATGACAGGTGATAAAGAAAAAAATCAGTCATATACTACCTTAGAAAGAGATAAGAAGGTCTCATTTGGAAATGACACCCCTACATTCATAAAAGGTAAAGGTTCTACTCAGTTGAAAAAGAAAGTCAAAGCTGGAAATGTTATGTATGTTGATGGCTTAAAGCATATTCTATTGAGTGTTAGTCAAATGTGTGATCAAGGAACTGAGGTAATATTTAGATCAAATGGATGTATTGTTCGTGAGCTTGACACAGGAAAAACAGTGATCAAAGGCACAAGAACTCCAAATAATTTATACATATTCAAAGAAGGGGAACAACAATGCTATCTAAGTAATAATGATGAACACTGGCTATGGCACAGAAGATTGGGGCATCTTAGCTTCTCCCAGATAAGGAAATCATGCAAATATCAGGTGGTTCATGATCTCCCTGACATCAGAATTCTAGACAATACAATATGCAAATCATGTCAATTTGGTAAGCAAACCAGAACTAATTTTCCTGAGAAGGAAGGATCAGCTAGCAGGCCACTTGAACTTGTTCACACCGATATATGTGGTCCAACTAGGAAGAGGTCACCTCGAGGAGAAGAGTTCTTCATATTGTTCATTGATGACTTTTCAAGGATGTGTTGGATAGGACTCATGAAGTATAAATATGAAGCCTTCGAAAAGTTCAATTCATTCAAAGCTTTGGTTGAAAATGAATCAAATCGAAAAATCAAATGTCTCAGATCTGATCGAGGAGGGGAATTTACCTCAGATGAATTCTTCGATTTTTGTGAAGAACATGGAATAAGAAGGGAATTCTCAACTGCAAGGACTCCTCAGCAAAATGGAGTAGTGGAAAGGATGAGCAGAACGGTTCAACAAATGGCTCGTGCTATGCTTGATGAGTCTGGAACTCCTGCAACCTTCTGGGGTGAAGCCGCATTTTCCGTTGTTACTATCCTCAACAAGACAAACGTCCGAGTAAACAGCACTCAAACTCCTCATGAACTTTGGTACGGTAAGACTCCCACGGTGAAATACTTCAAGATTTTTGGAAGCAAATGCTACATTAAAAGGACTGATGAAAATCTTGGCAAGTTTGAACCTAGAGCAGATGAAGGCATTTTACTTGGCTACTCTCCCCACAAAAAAGCTTACAAATGTTACAATAAAAATCTTGGCAAAATTGTTGAAAGCATTGATGTAGTGGTTGATGAAGAAGGAAGCACTGCTAGACAGGTAAAATCTGAAGAATTCAAAGATGACAAAGACTATCCATCAACATCAAATCAAATTCATGACGAAGAAGAAACCCATGAGGCACCAGAACAAATAAGGATTGAAGAGAAGACTCCATCTAGATACGTTCAGAAGAATCATCCGGAATCTCAAATTTTGGGGCAGAAAGAGGCAGGTGTACAAACAAGAAGAACCATTTTAGAAGCTTCAATCTATCTAGCATTGCTCTCCTCCATTGAACTGCAAAATGTAAGAGAGGCTTGCAAAGATGAATGCTAGGTCAAGGCCATGGATGCAGAACTCGAGCAGATTGAAAAGAATAACACTTAGGAGTTGGTTCCTAGACCAAAAGATAAGAATGTCATAGGGACAAAATGGATTTTCAAAAATAAGCTAAATGAAAATGGAGATGTGGTTAGAAACAAGGCAAGACTTGTTTGTAAAGGGTATGCGCAACAAGAAGGCATAGACTTTGAAGAAACTTTTGCACCAGTTGCCAGACTTGAGGCTATAAGGATGTTCCTTGATCTCTCTAGCTTTCAGAAGTTCAAAGTATTTCAAATGGACATAAAATCTGCCTTTCTGAATGGGGACCTAGAAGAAGAAGTATATATTGAGCAACCAGATGGATTCATCCTTGGAAATGATCCAAAACTTGTATGTAGACTTAAGAAGGCACTCTATGGTCTTAAACAGGCTCCAAGGACATGGTACTATCATCTAGACAAATACCTCCATCAACAAGGTTTCTCAAAAGGCTCAGCAGATAGCAATCTATATATAAAAATTGACAATGATAAGTTGTTGATACTTGTTATGTATGTTGATGATATCATTTTTGGCAGCAATGAAGAAGCCATGAGTTAAAACTTTGCTTTAGTGATGCAAAAAGAATTTGAAATGACCTTGCTTGGTGAGATGACATACTTCCTTGGTTTACAAATCCAACAAAATAAAGATGGTATCGTTTTATCACAAACCAAGTACCTAAAGAAGATCTTGAAGAAATATGGCGTGGAAGACTCGAAACCGATATGTACCCCTATGGTAACAGGATGTAGCCTCAGCGTTAATGATGAATCAGCAGCAGTACATCAACCAACCTATAGATCCAAGATTGGCAGTCTACTCTATCTGACAGGAACTCAGCCAAACATCATGCATGCAATGGGAATAGTTGGAATATTTCAGGCTAATCCAATGGAAGCACATCTTCAAGCAGTCAAGAGGATCTTCAAATACCTTCAAGGAACACAAAACTATGGTTTATGGTATCCTAGAGATGCAGATCTCACACTTCATGCATATACAGATGCAGATTGGGCAGGAAGCATGGATGACATAAAAAGCACTAGTGGTGGTGCATTCTTTATGGGGTCCAGATTAGTATCTTGGTTCAGCAAGAGACAAAGTTCAATTGCTTTATCTACAGCCGAAGAAGAATATGTGGTTGTTGCATCTTGCTGCACACAACTTCTTTGGATGATGCAAACTTTGCAAGATTTTCAAATCACCTGTACCCCACCTATCTCCATATTTTGTGATGATACAAGTGCAATCAGTATTTCAAAAAATCCTGTCATGCATTCAAAGACTAAGCACATACCTATCAAGTATCATTTTCTAAGGGAACAAGTTGTTGATATACTCACCAAACCTCTGCCTAGGGAGACATTTGAATACCTCAGACAAAAGCTGGGGGTATTTGACGCATCATCTTGCTGTTGAATCTTTCAAAGATTCTTGTACACGTGTTTCATATGGGGTATACGGATACATATGCTGGTTTATGTAGGTACAGTCAACTTGAAGAAAAGCAAGGATGAGAAGAGTCTGATATGGGTCTGTCAAAGACCATCTGGCACAGGTTCAGGGGGAGCATATATTCTTCTAATAATGCATTGTTGGCATTATCTTGGATCAATTCCACAACTTGTTGTTGGTTTCAGGTGAAACAAGTGCAGAAGGAGATCATGGTCGTTGGTCTAAACGATGACTATCAGATGCTGCTGATGATTAGTTGTTGATATCTATCATAGTCTTTCTATAGAAATTTCGTCTTGTATTTTCTTCTTATCAAGGTCATGTAATGGCCTATCTTGGTTTCCCCACTATGCCTAAGATGGATGCAATAATGTTTTTTTTGAATCATTGTGTATCGGATGAGTCAATTCCCACTTGGTTGGGAGATGGATGTATGTATGAGTCTTTGATGATAGGAGGGTCTCTTATGAAAAAATGAAATAATGTTCTTTCTTATAGAACATCTTTTTGCATATCTTCCTTACAGTCAGGGGGAGCATGAACAGCACACTTCAGCAGAGCAGAGATTTCAACATGTACTCAGAGGGAACATGGACAAAGGGGGAGCTCATTCAGAGAATTCAGCAGGTACTTAGGGGGAGTATGGACAGTGGAATGTTTTTCAAGGAAAGTTTTTGGTCCGCCCTTTTCCCTTGATGTCAAAGGGGGAGAGTGATTTGGGGGTTGTTGCCATCAAGTCCAAAGGGGGAGATTGTTGGCATTATGATGCATGTATTGTACTTGATGGAAACCCACTCATAGAAGAACAACTCTCTTATATAACTAGATGAATCTACAAAAGAGATATCAGACCCAAAGAATGAAGAAAATGAGATCTCCTCAGGTTCCTGTTCACAAAGCTGCGGTCCTCAGCTTGTTCCGCAGGTGCGCCGTTGAAAAGGTGCAGACATGTTCACAGATATTCCGAACAAAAGGTGCGAACCTAAAGTACACGGAATTTCATGCAGAGAAAAATGCGCACGAGGAAAATCTTATGTTTTTTCCTTGGTATTTAGTCCGAAGTTTTTGATCCTATAGTTTTGGTCCATGGTTTTACATCCAAAATATTGAACCCAGGTTTTGGGTCCCTAGTATTGGACCTCAATGGTTTTGGTCCATGGTTTGAGTAAGGCCTAGCCTATAAAAAGGAAAGGAGATCATTTGGTTGGATACAAGTGTGTTGAATATCTTAAGAAGAACACGATATGAAATACTGGTGATCTGTTGGTGAGTTATAGCTGGACTTGAATCAAGGAGAGACCTAAGCATTAGAAGACAGTTCTACTGATGGGTTGAGATCTCTTTGGCACATGATCAGATCTGTGAATCTGACAATCAGGGGTATAGTTGAGGAATGATAAATTGTGTATACCTGGAGGTCCGCAGGCGAGACACAGGTCAGGTGTGGAGGTGCGCAAGCTAGACATAGCGCAGGTGCGAAGGTGCGCACGCTAGACCCAGCACAGGTGCGAAGGCGCACAAACTAGACCCAGCACAGGTGTGAAGGTGCGCAGGTTTGACACAGCTGAAGTACGGATATCCGCTGGTTTCTCTTGGTGAAGTTGCGAAATTTTCTTCAAATATATTTTAGCTGCTTTTGTCTATTGTTGCAGTGTTCTGGGTTCATAATTGGTGTTGTTTTCTGGTTACTGCATTCTGAGAAGTTATTGGTTGATTCAGTAGTTGTTTGTGGAAAGGAGATTGATTGATGCACATATACTTGATGTATGTTTGATGTTCATGGATCCAGTCTAAAAATTTATGAAACGTGGTCCCTGGAAGAAAAGAGAAGGTTGTAGCCTTCTGTAAGTCAGCACCTACGTACTAGTATCTCAACTAGTACAAGAGCTAAGGGGGTTGTAGCTCCCTTCCAGGTGAAGCTGGAAAACAAGAGAGGGTTGTAGCTCTCTGCAGGTTGCAGCCTGTGTACTCGTAAAGGATTGCACCAGTACAGAATCATTGTAAAAAGAAGTTTCTACTTGAAAGAAGATAGAGACATATTGCAGCGGGTGGTTTTCACCCACATTGGGTTTCCACCTTACATCTTGTGTTCTTTGGTGTGACTGTCTATTTTTTTGTTCCTGTTCATTATTATATGGTTCTGACATACAGATTAATGACCAACATCTGAAGAATAATTTAAATTATAAGTCTGGATGACATATATAGTCAAATCTGCAAATGTTTGTATAAATTGAAAAATTTGATAATACTGATTCAACCCCCCCCCCCCCCCCCTCAGTAATTATTCCAACATAGTTGAGACTTCCTACAAGCTGTCTATACTTTGTTGCATCCTCAAATTATTTTCCTTCAATAGATGTGAGCTTTAATTTTTGTTCCATTGGAGTAGTAAGAGGACTTCATTCTGTCATGCCAAACCTATTTAACAGATCTCCAATATACTTCTTTTGAGAAAGAAATATGGTCTTTGGATTTTGAGTTACTTCAATACCAAGATAGTAATGAACATAGCCCAAATCAGTCATTTCAAAACTTTTCCCCAATTCCTTTTTTATGGATGCAATGTAGCTTTCATTGTTCCCTGTCATCAAAAGATCATCTACATATACCACAAGATATACAACTGTTTTGCCAACTTTCTTGACAATTAAAGTTGCATCATCA